>CAOLHI010005412.1:0-107872 GCA_948474755.1 Ctenosaura bakeri
CCCGCTGTCAGCCAGGACCGGTGGCCACGTTCCTTGCGGGATTCTGGGAGTTGTAGCCCAAAAATGAGCTTTTGCTTGGCCCTAAGCGTCCTAGCGCAGGCTCGGTGATCGTTTTAACTTTTTTTTAAACTCATTTAAACCTGTTTTAAAAAAACGGAAAAGAGAAGAATGGAGATTACAAAAAATATAGGGTTGTTGCACTCGCACGTTGTGGGAATCAGGATGTGTGTGTGTGTGTGTGTGTAGATGTCCCCCCCCATTGTATCCTCGTGATGCACATTTTCTAGATTAGTGAGATCCCCCACCTGATGGTTGCTCTGACGATAAGCGTCTCTTTCACATTACCCCATTTCTGTATTTAATTGTTAAGGTTCCATCCTAAGGGATCTTGGGATTTGTAGTTTGGTGAGGCACTAGAGCTCTTTAGCAGAGAATGCTAGATACCTCGCCAAACTACAAACTCCAGGATTCCAAGGGATCCCCCCATTGGTTTTCAAGGTTTATAGCACCTCCTCAGTAAAGACTAGCAGCTGGATGTCTACCTGTCTTACTTTAAAAACCACGTTTTCCCATAGTGCTGCCCCCATACAATGTGACATCTGTTCCTCTCTTACATGATGGAAATGGAGACTGGGGAAGAGAGTGTCCCTGTTGTTACTTTCACTTATTCCAGGGTGGACAACATGGCTCACCCAGAGGCTTGCGGGGGCACAATGGGCTATTGGAGAGAAAGGAGGTGTTGGGAGGTAGAAGGTGCAGCCCTCTGTAGGGAGGACAAAAATGGCTCTTGATAGACTGTCAGAGGTTGCCTATTTCTAGTTTGGTTGTTATGGAAGTTTAGAAGGTTATGCCGAAGCTTTAATGGAAAAAGTGCATGTTGAAGATTGATTTGAAGAAGCCGTGCAGCAGCCCAATATTAAAACGAATAGTTTATTTAAACTATAGGCTTGTAGGATCTTAGGGTCCCAGCCCAACTTCACAAGGTGATGTGTAAATAAGATGCTCTAATAGCTGCATTTGTCAGGATATATACTGTAAACTACTTTGAGAAAATGATCTATCACAAAACATAAGCATACACAAATTACACACACACACACAAAAAAACCATTCAAAGCTCATCTGAACACCTATGTAGGCAAGCTGCAAAATAACAAGAAGGCAGTTCCACATTTTGTTTTTGAAAACAGTGCAATCAGCTCAAAATAAGACATACGTTTTCAGAGTTCCAACTCTCACAGGCTTCCAACTCATTAGGAAAAATAAGTTCAGTGGAAGTCAGCAGGAACTCTGAGTAAACATGATAACAGAGCTGGCCCACACAGACATGTTCTAGTTTTTCTGGGTCCAATTAAACTTGGCGGCATGCTTTTAATTATTTTTAATGGTGGTAAATCCTCCCAGTGAAGTGCATTCATTGAAAAATATACTTGTGTGCTTTTGAGAAACGCATACAAGTTTGGCACAGACTTTGTGTGACGGGCCCTTACTTCTTCCAGATTGGTGTGGCCGTTCCCAGTCTGAGAAGGCCCTCCCTCTTTACCACACAGCTCTGCCTCCTCCTTTGTCGCACTACCTTTTCGTAAAAGGGTAAGGATTTTCAATGTTTATTTAGAACCCCTTAATTGAATGGTAGCGTGTTTTATGTGTTACTCTGTGTACTGTATACAAGCCAGCCAAGTCAGTATTTACAGAAATAAACGGTAACCTTTCTTAAGATAACAATAAGAATAAAGTAGTGTTTCAGATTTCAAATGCAAATCAAGGTCAATATATTTTCCTCAGTATACTTTTAGACAGTTCAATTATATCTTTAGATGTTCATATGGAATCTGCTGCCTCGGAGTGTAGTGGAGTCTCCTTCCTTGGAGGTTTTTAAGCAGAGGCTGGATGGCCATCTGTCGGGAGTGCTTTGAGGGTGTTCCTGCATGGCAGGGGGTTGGACTGGATGGCCCCTGGGGTCTCTTCCAACTCTACATTTCTATGATTCTATATAGGCACAAGTATCATCTTTGGATAAACTTCCACCAAAGGCTCAGCCCCCAGTCTAGGTCACACTTTCTGATCAGATTCTGCTAGGGTTCAATTACTCTTTTGCCTCTCACTAGGCTTCCACTGAAAATTAAATCTCCCAACATAGCCCCACATTCTGGCTGACTGAGAGTCTCTACTAGCTAGATTCCCACTGAAGGAATCCCACTGCCACCAGGGAATTGGCTTTATATATCTTTTTCTCTCAGCCCTAAGACCCTCCCACACATTACTGGGCTGAGTTACTCTCCTGAGGTGCTATTCTGGTTGCCTAGCAACCTGCTTCCAGGCTGTACTGGCACTGCAGAGAGACACATCCCTTAGAACTTTGTCATACCTTGTTTACTCATTATTTGTGATTATTATTACAATCATTATGTGTAAGCATTTATCAGAATGGAGACTGTGGTCAAGAAATCAGAGTAAGAGTGGAAGGGCAACCATGAAGAAACTAGACAAGATCCTGAAGTGGGTTGTCCATGCCATCCTATTTCATATTGCTATGTGTGTCATCAAGTTGACATAAAGGGATGGCAACTCTATGAATAAGAGACCTCTATAAGTCCCCGTTATGAACAGGTCTTGCATACTGAGGATGTGGTTTCCTTTGTTGGGAGTGACATCTTGATTTAATCTATCCATGTGTAATGTACTCTTCCTCTTTTCCTGCCACTTCCACCATTGTTGCTGTGTACCTTCAAGTCATTTCTGAGTTATCATGACACTGAGGCAAACCTATCATGGGGTTTTCTGGGGCTGAGAGTGTGTGACATGCTGAAGGTCACCCAGTGGGTTTGCATGCCCAAGCAGGAAATCAAGCCCAAGTGCCCAGAATCATAGTACAATGCTCAAACCACTAAACCAGCATCATTGTCTTTTCTAATGCTCAAGCAAAAGCAGCCTACTGCAGTCTCTCCTAGCTAGTGTGTTTCTTTTTCATTAATAACTTTTTCTCATCTTGACCATCTTTGATGTTGCTTGGCCACATGTGTCCCAGTTCTTGTCTGTGATATTTTGGAGGGTATGATACAGGGCAGGGATGGAAAAACAAATCTGGTTTTTTACTTGCTATCCTCTAACTGCAGCTCCCATCATCTCCTCACAGAAGGTGCAGCCCAACCACATCTGGAGGCCCATGCATTGGCCACTCCTGATGATACAGTTATGTGCAAATTGTCATGTGGCACTTTACATGTATCTGCTGGTATCAAGCAGGAGACTATAGCTATGTCCCTAATAAGAAAATGCTGAATACTTGTATGGCTATGACCTTGGCGATGGTAATTTCCCATATGGCAGGTATTCAAGATCCATTTTCTTACCTAGAGTCTATTTCTCTCAGGAGGAAGGCAGGACATAAAATCAATCAATCAATCAATCAGGGATTGCATAGCTGTGGTCTAATCTGCAGAGTAAGCCCAACTGAACATAGTATAGTGAAGCAGATTAGCCAATGTACTGTGCAATTTGTGATAAAAGTGTGAAATTTGAAACAGATGAAATGTGACATAGATTATGGTTTAGATTGGGTGTTGGGGAACAATTGGTTTACCCTCTGAAAGCTAAGGAAACTATTTCCCAAAACAGACACCAAATGGCACTTTGCTTTTACAGAAAAATGTATGTGATGTTCTTTTTATGTAGTTTTTAAAAATTATCACTAGAAATATGACATGATCACCACAGCATCCTGAACCAGACAGCTGATACAGATACTGAAGTACAGGTATACCTCATTTAACAATGGAGACATGAGGTAGAAACAACATGGAAAGAACAGAGATAAGTTCCTACATCACAAAAAGGAAGAACAAGTCAACACGTTTCAGCAAACTTTTTATTCAAAGCTGACAATATGCACATAAGAAATGGAAAAAAATAGTCAGGTAAGCATAGGATACATAAAAAGGTTTTTTTAGAGACCACTAGAAAATGTCCTCCAGAATGGATCCTGGAATTATTTTTTTCTTTCATCAGACTCCTTTTTTTTTATGATTTCCATTTTGGTGGCCAAGTTTACAGAACTATGCTTTTAAATATGGTACGGATAGCTGGTCGGGTAGGCTAATTGCTCTTCACTTTTCTTTCCATTTCATGGTTCACACATCCTCAGTAAGGGATTCCAGAAGCAGCTGCTGTTTGCCTGGCCTGTTGTAGGCAGCCACACACAGCTACAGTGTGCTAGAGCGGGATCCCATTCTTTCCCACCTCCAGCTTTATGACACAGTTTACTGCAGATATGCGGCAGGAACTTGGCATCACAATTCCGTGTTTCTTCAGCCCTTCTTCACCATCTTCCCAAAGCTGATGCTGCTAAAACCTTCCAACTAGAGAGAGGATGAGAAAGACGGTTAAAAGGAAGTTAAAAAGACTTTGTACAAAAGAGCTTCTTTGTCAGAAGCTTTGTTAACTGAGATATGCTTATATTATCAGAATGCCAGACTGATTCCAAGCAGGGAGCCAACTATGGCTGGCATTTCCAACTGGAAGCACTTTTGATACACAGCAGCCCATGAAATGCCAGCTTTTCTCCAGTGCTCTGACAAGAGGTGAAACTGTGTCAGGCTTTGCAGAACTGGGTAAGAAAACTGATCTATTTGAAATATGTTCCTAGAATGGACAAAGCTATTACTGAGGCTATCCTCAGCATCAAGCAGCAGGGTGATGATGATGGTGGGCGATGATGATACAGGCATACCTTGCTTAACAAAGCATCTGACAAAGAATCTCTTTTCTATAAAATCTTTTTATGACTGACCAACTCTTTTTATTTATTTATTTATTTGTTTGTTTGTATCTCGCCTCTCCATATGAATCGAGGCGGCGAACAACTTACAAATAACATGTATTTCGATACATTTCTATACATTTCTCTTACTTTCCTCCTCCCTCTAACTTTTTTAAGTGTTATCAGCGTTGTTGTTGTTGTGAGCTTATGGCAACCCAGGCAACTCAAACTGCTACACCGCACTGGCTGTCCTTATCCGCACAGAAGGGGATGGGAAAAGACAGACGAGAGAGCCAGTCTGGCCCCAGGGGTTTGAGCCTTGCACTCTGACCTTGGAGACCTGCTGGATGACCTTGGGCACGGCACATACTCTCAGCCCCAGAAAACCCCTGATAGGCTCACCTCAGGGTCACCACAAGTCAGAAACAACTGGAAGGCACCCAACAAGAATGCAGTATAGGTATATTTACTGAGATTTAATCCCACTTCAGTGGATTACACCTATGGGGATTTACTCCCGAGGAAGCCCCTCTGCAGGACGCAGGGAGAACAAGGAGAGGCCATTTCTGCACTAGCCTGTTCTAGCGCTGTTATTCCACTTTCAACATTTTATTGAATCCTAAGGTTTGCAGTTTAGGGAGGGGCCTAAGGGAGGGGCCTTCGGGGCCTAAGGCCCCTCCTTAAACTGCAAAGCCCAGGATTCCATAGGATGTTGCAAGGGGAATAACAGCGCTCGAACGGGCTGGCGTGGAAATGGCCACAGCCGCGCCACAGGCTCTCTCCTCAGCCCCCCACGATCTCCATAGCAACGAGGGGGCAGCCTCCCTCGGCCCCGCCCCCCAAAGGCGTCCCGCGGGCGCGAGCTTTCCCTCCGGGCGGTTCAACCGTTGCCTCGGTGGAGGGCGCCGGTTTTTGAAGCGGGCGCTCCTGCGGGCTTGGTGCGGGAGGGCGGCGCCTGACGGCTGCGTTTCGGCACCTCGAGGGCGGGAAAGTTGGGCGCGATGTGGTCGAGGCGAGGCGCCTCACCGAAGCAGTCGGTCGGAAGGGGGGCCTCGCTAAGCGCCGGTGGCCCCTCCCAGAAAGTAAGCCTGAGGCGACGCGGAGCAGCCGCCTTTCTCCGCGACGGGGCCCGCGCTCTGCTTCTTCCCGCCGTCCTGGGCTGCCGTGGCTCCTCTCTGTTCCCTTATCGTGGCCTCCCCCTTCCCTGCTCTTGGCGCCCTGCCTCAAATGGAAGGCATGGAACTTGTCGTGGTGGGGGAAGTCCATGGCTGACCTTCATTCTAGATGGGGTTTCCAGAGGCCCGCGGGGGGAGGGGGGAGGACCTCTTCACATGCTCAGGTGGACCGTTAGTAGGGAAAGGGAGAGGCCTCTTAAATTGCCCTCAGGTAGGCTTCCACTTATGGGGACCCTGTGAGTGAGGCGTGTTGTTGTTAATACCCTTGGCCAGGCCTTGCGGCTTCAGGGCTGTGGCTTCATTAACTTGGTCAGTGAGTTTGTAAAGCAGTTTTCCTCTCTTCCTGCCGCCTTCGACGTTATTAAACATGTTTTCTCGTGAGAGATCTCTGCACATGTTTGAGGCGACGCTTCCTGCTGGCATAGAATCTGTGGCTGCTGAGAAGAATCTTGCTGCTTCAGACCTGGGCCATTTCCGCACTGGGCTGTTCTAGCGCGATGATTCCACTTTCCACCTCCTCTGGAATCCTGGGGTTTGCAGTTTCGGGAGGGGCCGGCCGGCCCCTCCCGAAACTGCAAACCCCAGGATTCCAGAGGAGGTGGAAAGTGGAATCATCGCGCTAGAACAGCCCAGTGCGGAAATGGCCCTGGTCTATCTAGTCCAAATCATGGTTTTGATTCAGGTTATAGCAGAGATCTGTTCTTGCTGGCTATCTTTCAGCCATTTTGTTCGGTCTGCCTCTGCTCCTGGCAAGTCACTTCTGCTGTTTTAGCTTATAGGAAGGAGGAGATCGGCCTTTCCTGTCTCCTCTGTTGCGGTCCATTGTCAATGAATTCTTTCAAAATATTTCATTCTATTTAGACTTCTCCTGGGGTTCCCCGTTTTGATTTTTTTTTAAATGAATTCTGTTTGCCTGCGTAGGTTTTTGTAGTTTAGGTTTCATTATTATGTGAAACATTTGTATGCTGGTTTTTGAGACAAAGCCTAAATAATGCCACGGTGCAGTTGATCTGTTTGATGGTATTTGGGGTATATGGCAGATACCCCAGTTTTACTAGTGTGTTTAAATGACTGTATGCAGGAAGTTTTGCAGTTATGGAAATTGTGGTGTTTAGGTTTAGTAAATCAGAGTAACCAGTAATATATCGATTTGAAGTAGATGTTCATTCAACAAAATGTTTTTTAGGAAATGCATACTGTGTTTTGTAGTTCAAGTTTTCAGCTTCCTTTAGATGGGTGTGGCAGTCACGAGACTTGTGGAGTTCATCATAGCAGGATGAGCTATCCTTGGATGAAATTAGTTAATTTCAGAATCAGAACTTAATAGTCTTTCACACTAATGATACATCATTTACACCAGAGGAAAAGAGTTTTGGTCCTCCAGAAGATTTTGAACTGGAATTTTTGTAATCCCCCACTATTGACCGTGCTATGTGAGTGAAATGTGAGGTGGAAATCTTTCTGTGAAAAATAGAAATCTATATTTTTGTTTGTAAATTTTCTGTTTATCTATGTTTTGGTCTATTTATCTGTCCATCCATACTCTAGATTGTTATACTAGTGGTGGATCTAGGAGTCTTAGTGGACCACAAGCTGAACATGAGTCAACAATGTGATGGGGCAGCTAAAACCAATACGATTCTAGGCTGCATCAATAGGAGTATAGTGTTGAGATCAAGGGAAGTAATAATACCACTCTATTCTGCTTTGGTTAGATCTCATCTGGAATACTGTTTCCAATTCTGGGCACCACAATTCAAGAAGGATATTGACAAGCTGGAATATATCCAGAGGAGGGTGAGGGGTCTGGAAACCTTGCCCTGTGAGAAGCTGCTTCTGGAGCTAGGTGTGTTTAACTTGATGAAAAGATTAAGAGGTGACATGATAGCCATGTTTAAATATTTGAAGGGATGTCATGTTGAAGATGGAGCAAACTTGTTTGCTGCTGCTCCAGAGACTAGGACATGGAGCAATGGATTCAAACTGCAGGAAAAGAGATTTCACCTATACTTCAGGAAGAACTTTCTGACGGTAAGAGCTATTCGACAATGGAATATACTGCCTTGAAGTGTGGTGGAGTCGCCTTCTTTGGAGGTTTTCAAACAGACGCTGTATGACCATTTACTGGGGGTGTTTTGAGCGTGTGTGTTCCTGCATGGCAGGGGATTGAACTTGATGGTCATTGGGTCTCTTCTGATTCTGTGATGCTGTTCTGCATTCTGGACTGGTATAAACAGGCAGGTTACGTAGCAATAGCAGTTAAATATAGGACATGAACTTGAATTATTCTAAGGAGACAAGCAGTAACAAACTCTAGCACTCAGTTGTCCAGTGGGGGACTAAAAAATACCACACAACAATGGAACTGAAAGGTAGTGCAGACGGTAAGCAAACATGAAGGTACTACATTTATACATTAACAAAGCAAAGTTATACTGTTGATTCATGATTGATAAGACACTGCTCTCTTTAGGTATACATCCTTAAAAAAAGTATATAGTGTAGTCTTTTTTTTTTTTGTGAAACGTAAGAGAATTATATGCTATTCTTTTTACATTATTATAGATAGTCCAATAAAATATTTTCCACATCAAGCTTTGAATGTATTTGAATATAACATTTAAACCAAATATGCTACAATCATATATTATTTAGAACACTGGAAAGTTTTCCAGAAAACCCATGTTACTGCTGTGTGGATGGATTAGATGGGAGTCATACATAGGTCAAAAAAAAAATATGGAGGGGACAGTTGCCCCGTTCCTGATTGTGATCGTAGTGTGCGTACTCCTACGTCCTAAAAAAGTGTAAACCAGCCACATGGTCCTGATCCTTTAGATCATTCTATTACGACGGTTATGATATGTCTGGTGAGAGCACTAGATATCCTTTTGATATCAAATAATTTGGCCCTTACTTGACCTTTCTCTGCCACCCTACTCCATGTGTTTGCAGAGGTCCACCGGACAAGCACGTATTAGGCGTGACTGTTAATGGTTGTAAATTCCAAACCTCATTTAGGCAGGCAACTTAAGCCTCTCTGATGCTTCAGGGAAAAACCTTCTTGCAAACCAGCCTTGCTCAGCACGAATCTACACAAAGATACATGGCTGAGCGCCGAGCCATTCCTTTATGTTGGGCCATTAGCATACTGGCCATACTATTGTCATCCAGCGCTAAGCTCATCATGCAAAACCTGACCTTTCCCAACGCCTTTGTCCAGCTGCAAATTCTCTTTGTTCTCACCGAGCATGGCATGGCCTGTAGGTAAAATTCACCCTATAAAAGGTCCCCATTTTCTATTCCTCCTCGGAACACTTAGGAACACTTTGGACTTCCATCCTGCCTTGCTGTCGGTTTGTCCAGTGAACTCCCCTTGGCGAACAGCGCTGAGCTTTCTTCCCTGCAACCTCCTCTTCTCTCCAGGACTACGAGACCAGGTGTCGTATTACCTATTCCCCAAAACTCTCCATTTCTATTTCTCAGTTAGTTAGTATATGTCTTGTCTTTCGTGTTGCTTGTCTTCTATAAAATGTTATTTGTTACTCTAAAACCTTGTCTAGCTGCTCTCTGACCTGACACTGTATACATAGGGTTAAAGATCCCAGCTGAAGTTACCCTGTCTCTCGTTAGCTTAAGAGAGTGCTCGAGCTTAATTTCCCCATTTTGTGTTGTTATTTGGTTATTTGGGTGCTCCTCCCGGGACCCCCAACATACAGGGTAACAATTCCACTGGCTGGCTTTTTACTAAGTCCTATCCTAGTTGCTTTATTGTTTGTATTACGTGTATCCAGGCCTTTCCGTACTACACTGTTATAATGCTGTTATTCCACTTTCAACATCCTATGGAATCCTGAGGTTTGCAGTTTAGGGAGAGGCATTTAGAACTCTCAGCTGGAGAGCGCTTTGACCTTAGTAAAGACAAACCCCAGAATTCCAAAAGATGTTGAAAGTGGAGTAATAATACTATAACAGTGCAGTGTGGAAAGCCCCCCCCCAATTGAAACAAATGAATCTGCTTTCCTTATGCAAATATTGAGTACTTATATTTGATGTGTGTCTGTATACATATTCTTGCTTTATGAAATAAAGAATGACAGAATTCCCATCCTGGTCAAAACCTTCCTTGTATCACTCTAGGTCAGCCTTATATCTTCTTAGTACCAGGCAAGGATTTTTTTGCCCAGGCCTTCTAATAACTGGTTGCTTCGTTTTTAACTTTGCTACTGTGGTTTTGTGCCTTTATTGCTCTGTTGTTTTCTCATCTCCTTCCAGCTTTATTTATTTATTTAGGTTAGGTTTTTTTTTTTTTTGAGTAAAATGCATGAGCTTGCAGTTATGCAAACTGTGTGCTTCTGAGATTGACATGTATTTGGATCACCCACTGAATTCATAGGGCATAATTCCCAAATAAACATTTATTTATTTAATAAATAAATATTCTCCCTTTCTGCCAGAATGGGACACAATATGATTGTAATGAATAGCTTCACAGCCTTTATTTTTGTGTTCCCGCTAACACTTCTTTTGTCCTGTTACCAAAGTACTGAGCTTCCTCACACATGAGGAAGACAAGCTCATCCTCCACTTTGGGTACTGACACACAATTGCCACAATATTTGATCCATTGATTAGGGACACTGCCATATTAATCCAGTCAGAATACCCCATTGTGGGCTCTCATGTATTGGAAGTTGGACACGGGTGAATTAATGTTGGTCCAACCTACGATCTCCTTGAAGTGATCTAAAAAGGACTACACAAATTAAATACCTCGGCACAGTGGCTAGAATGTGCACCTTATTTACTTCCCAGTGAAGCTGGTGGGCAGAATGGTTAAAACTGTGGTCCAGAGGAGCAAGTCCCTCTAGAGTGAAAAGGGCATGAATGGACTGGATTGTGCCTGTCAGAGAGCAGGCATGTCTTTGTTAGATGGAGCCAACATGGAGGTTTAGTGAATAAACTGTCCTACTTAATTGCAGATATGGCAGACATGGGCAAGCCTTTAAAACAATCTGTCCAGAACGCGCCCAATGTCCAACACTTGCTTACCTCTCTGCTCATTGATTGGGAACTTGACAATAGAGAGGAACTCATTAATACTCACAAGCGAAATGTATTTTGGATAAGAACACTTCGTTAGCTTTTGCTTGCACCCTAATGCATACAATTAATTTAATGATGATTAGGGATCTAATTCGGCACGCCCACGGTGGACATATTCCAAAAAAAAAAAAAATAAATAAAATAAGAAAATTGATCAGGCCAAAATTAAGAAAAAAGGAAATGCAACTGGAAGCATGGTGAACCCTTGTAAATGCCACCTGTATCCCTCGATGGAACCAACTGCAGCTTTCTGTTACTACAGTCACTGTAAGGACCATTCTCCCCATTCACTCGGTCATCCCCCTTGGAATACAGACAGTCTCAGGAGACATTTTGTATTCCAAAGAGAGAATTCATTGGGCTACGGTGCTTGGACCCAAATGGCAAGCTGTCACTGTAGAAGGATGCCAGTACCGAGAAAACCCGGACTTTATTTGCAAGGGCCAAGTCCTGCAACCTCATTGTTCCTGTTTGGTGCCCCTTAAAGGCAGGGACAGTCAGTTTGCCTATGAGTTGACCCATGATACCAATCCGGCCATTGTTGATTCAGGAAAAGGATGTGTGTGTATAAAGACAGCCTGCGACACCATAAATGGTTACGTGATTCAGCCCATGGTGCACACTTTAAATTGCTGCTTTTGTAATGTCACAACAATCAGCCGTTGTGATATCAAGTATTCTGTCCCAATTTGGACCAGACAAGAAATGGCCATGTCCTCCTCATTGTACCAGTCATTCACCACAGTATTCTTTGGCTTCAACCTAAATGTCTTACCAACTCCTAAGGCACCCTGACCTCAAAGAGCAGTTGTTAAAAGTCAAAGCAGCCGAAGACAACACCATGCTGGTTGTGTCTCACAACAGCGAGACCATTGCAAACCTTTTCAGAGAGATAGCATCCAGCAGAAACAATTCATGGTAGGTATCCCTCTTGGATGGTTCCCCCAAAGCAATGGGAGTTTTAATGCCATGCTTCACCCAATGGTTGTCATTTTGGCATTTCAAATTCTACTAGTGTTGTGTCTCACTGGTTTGGCATTGAATTGGTCAAGGCTGCCCGGGCTCAGTCTTTTCTTTGTTGTTTGGGAGCTCCAAGGTTCCCAGGAATCCCAACAGGGAGCCCCTAGGCGGGACAAGTAGCCGACCCCAAGAGTCGAGAATAACTATATGTCCTATGCATGGTGGACAGAGGAAGGCTTTTCTGATGGACTTTTTCCAGGACCCAAAGCAATGGGACCTGGCTGGAAGCCATCATCAAACATCACTGCCGGATCACTATTAGGGTTGCCTGTTCCACAGTGACCTCTGTCATTGTCATTCTTGACTTTAGAGAACCGGCCCACTCCAACTGAAATTCCCCAATTTTTCTGAGACTCCCTATTGCTTCCATACACATTACAGACTATAGTGGACTTGTGTAGATCTGGCATCCTGGGGAACTAATGAGCTGTTATACCACGTGCCACATTCTCTCATGTCCTCTGAGGTTTTGGTCTTCAAACGTTGGTTTTTCATCACTTAGGGTTGCACACCCATAAAGTGGCACAACCCAAATTTCCATAAAGCTTCAGCATTTCTGTGTGGCACAGCTCTTACCTTTGGCTGGAGGGGCCCCACGGTTGACTTCTTTCTAAATTTCCTTCCCTGAAAATGCAGGAACCCTATTGGCTCAAAAGGTGTCGGCCTGGTCTGCCATCCATGCAAGAACAGCCTGCCACTAGTATATGCTGCTCTGATGTGTGAGGGAACGGCCAATCCCAGAAGGTCCTTAAAGCCAAAGAATGCTGGTCTACTCATCTTCATTGCACCCCGATTGTTTTGGATACTGGGATAGGGTGGAACCCTCACTCCATCTCTTCAAATACACCAAGAATTGTTTTCAATAAAATCTTTTGGACCTTTGGGGGCGGGGGTTGGCGTAATCTCATCTCCACCTGATGCATTAGATTCTTTGAACTCAGAGCCATGAAACTGTGCCACAAGTACTTCCGGTTTCAATGGCGGCGCGATAGCCACCTCAGCGTGAAACTCCCGCTGAAGTGGCAGCGACACGCGGCTAATCCAGCGGCAGATCGGCTGGCAGAATACCCCCCCGGTAAAGGGGGTTCAGGGAAGCTTGACGGGGGTCCGTTGCCGCCTTCTAGGCTAAAGAGCACTGCAGGAGAGCTCGGATGGTCAGAAGAAGGCGAGGGGACCGAAGAGCGTTCATGTCCGCGTGTAAGTTGCTGGGTTCCAGAACTAGCGCTGTCCGAAACTTTTTTTAAAATTTACCTTTTGAAATAGACATCCAAATTTAGAAATAGAACTCCGAAACGAACTCCAGTGGCTAACAACTTTAAATCCTCGATGGTTTAAGGATCGAGCCAAAGGGAAATAGAAAATAGAAGGGAAAAGAAAGAGCCAGATCGTTGAGAGGACACAGCAAACAGCTGACGAGGAGAACGGGGAAGGACAGGGAGACTAAGACATTAATAGGAAAGATCGAAGGAAGAGAAAGACTGTTTAACTAGGAGCTTCAACGGTGGAGAAGACTTAAAAGGAAAAGAAAGAGGATCTTGGAATAAAGTTATTTTCCAGCTTTGAGGAGGAATCTTTTTTTGATAAGCGTTCTAACCTACTGGCGAGACGAAATAGTAGTTGAGCTTTTTGTTTTTTCCTTTGGATCTCCCTTTTTTTTCGCTCTCCTCTCCCCCTGACTATGTGATGTTGATTATAAATGACTGACTATTAGTGGTGTGATTTAGCTTGTAAAAACAAACTGTGAACTTTGCGGTTTGAGAGGACAAAGATTAATCAAGTTAAGGGGAAAGGGAAAAGGGCTTGAGCTCGCAGAGGGGGTATTTTAAATTCTGCTTGAGCTCGCCGAAGAGTGCAGAGGAGGAGAGAACACCCTAACATGGCAGAATCTACAAGGACAGGCTGAGAGAGACTCAAGATTTAAAGCCTCGAAAAATTGGCAACAACGGTGAAGACTAAGCTGCAACTGGTGGTTTATGTGTTTAGAAGGCTAAAATGTGTTAAATGTTCTTGATGATAGATTTATAAATTGTGCAAGCTTATCTGATTGTGACACTAAAGAAATATACGAAGGGGGTGGAAATAGAGGTGGAGGAAGGGAAAAGACATTCATAAAAAAAAAGTGTAAGGTATAAGGAGTATGTAAGCAACTGTATAAGATCTTTAGCAGACAAGAAGTTCTATAATATATTAGCTACTATTGTTTATTGAGAAATAGATACAATAGATATAATAGTATTAAGTGAGTACTTTGTATAGAAATTGTAGCTGCATAATAGTGTATATTATATTGTTCATATGAGAATTCTATTTACTGTAGAAAAATTGAAAATACGTGTTTCTTAAATTGCAGGAGGGGGAGAAGTAACAAAAGGTGACCTTGAGATTAATGGTCTTTTAGATAACAGAGAGGAACAATAGCAGAGACTTGATTATAATACTTAACCCTTAGGTAGACTACTTTGGGAAATTAAGCCATTGGTGCCTCCTGCTGGAAATAGGAGGAAATTACAGGGGATATAAGCTGTAAATTTGTATTAAGACAAGAAACATGGCAGCAACGACGAGAAAAGGTGCTAAGGCACAGACTCAAACTCAGTTGGAGTTGGTAGATCTCTCTAGAAGAACATCAATTGAAATGAGTCAACAAATAGCAAAAATACTTCAAGAAGTTAAAGGAATTAAACAAGAAATCAGACAGGAAATGAAAGAAACAAGAACAGAAATCAAAGCAGAGATCAAGAAAGAAATAGATGTGATTGGGAAAAGAATGGACTCTATGAATAAGGAAATAAAAACAATGAAAGGAGAGATTCAAGAACTTCAGCAGAAGACTAATCACTTAGAAAAAGACAAGGAGATACTCCAGAATAAACAAAAAGAAGAAGAAGTATTGAGACTCCAGCAAGAATTGAGATACTGTGATAGATGTGTGAAACTTAGAGGGATGGAAGAGGCCTCAGGGGAAAATTTGTATGAAAAGATAATCCCTGTGTTGGCAGCGTATATAGGATTAGACAATGAAAGAATGGAACTTCAAATAGATAGAATTTTCAGGGCTAGCTCCAATCTTGCAAGAGAAAAGGACTGGCCCAGAGATATTGTCATTTGTTGTACTAGAACTAAAATAAGAGATCAAATAATTCAAACCAACTATGAGAAACCATTGAAAATTGGAGAGAAGACCATAAAGATATTCAAAGATGTCCCCTATGAAATTCTCAAGAAGAGACAAGATTATAAATCATTAACTCAGCTCTTACAAAAGCATAGAATAATGTACAAATGGGAAAGGATAGAGGGACTATCCTTTACTTACAAGCAAAGAAGATATCGTATTAACAACAAGACAAGAGCTGAAGAATTATATACAAAGCTAAAAAGAGAACTAGAAGACAGGAAAAGACGTGATGATGTGGAGAAAACAAGTTCAAGGGAGGAGGAGATTCAGGAAGAAAATCCAATAGAAGTACATTCAGATCAAAATCAAGATAATGAAGAACAGGAACGGATTTCCCTAAACAGTGAAACAGAGGTAAAAGAGGAGGATAGAGAATTAAAAGATCCAGAGTTGGAGATAGAAGATCTTTACGTAGAAGAAGAAGAAATCTAATCAAAAACCATGCCATTCAAAATACTATCTTAGAACATTAAAGGGATAAACTCGAACTATAAGAGAAGACTAGTGTTTCATTACATTGAAAAGACAAAGGCTGATGTGATCTGCCTGCAAGAAACTAAAATAAAAGACAAAGACACAAAATATCTTCGTAACCCTAAATTAGGGAATTGCTATGTATCAGCCGCACAAAAAAAGAAAAAAGGAGTACCCTTGTATATAAATCGAAATTACAAATCAGTACTGAAATTTCAGGATGATCAAGGACATTATGTGGGAGTGGAACTTGCTCTTCCGGAAATGAATGTACTAGTAGTTGGGGTTTACTCCCCAACAGAAGGAAAGAAAGCTTTTTACCAAAAATTATTTCAAGAATTATTAAATTATACCCAGGAAAACAATCAGGGACAGTTTCTTCTTTGTGGGGACTTTAATGGAGTACAAGACCCTCAAGAAGATAGAAGCGGAAAGAAATTAGAGCAAAAGCAACATGGTAAACTTCCAAAAACATTCTTTAATCTTCTAGAAACAATGTCATTGCAGGATGTCTGGAAAACGAAATACGGACACACGAAAGGATATACATTTTACTCAGAAACGCATAAGTCCATGTCGAGAATCGACATGTATCTAATCTCCAATACAATTCAAAATAAAGTATCCGAAATGGAAATCCTTCCGAGACTACATTCAGATCATCATCCGATACAATTGAAAATTAAACTGTCGAGAAGACCGATGAGATGGAGGTTAAATGATGAAATTTTCCAGAATCAAGTGTACGTTGAAAAGATAAAACAAACAATTAAAGATTACTTCCATAATAATATGACAGACGAGGTTAAAATGCATACAATTTGGGACGCAAGTAAGGCGGTCTTGAGGGGCCATTTTATTCAATGGGGTACTGAATTAGAGAAGACAAGAGAAACATCAACTAATTATAGAAAAAATAGGTCAAAGAGAAGACATGATTAGACAAAATCCAGAAGATTACCAAATTAAAACAGAACTGAAGATGTTACAAGAACAATTGAAATCTGAACATCAGGAGGAAATAAATAGGAATTTGAGAAGAGTGAAGCAGAGGTTCTTTGAGCAGGCTAACAAACCAGGGAAATGGTTAGCCTATAAACTGAGAAAAGAAAGAGAAAAGAACCTAATCACAGAAGTTTATAAAGAGGGAAAAGTTATAACTGATCAGCAAGAGATTAGACGAGTCTTCCATAGATACTACAGTCTACTTTACAAGGCAAAGGAAAGGAAGATTAATAGCAAGATAACAGCTTTCTTAGAGCAGCATAAGATACCTAAAATCTCAGAAGAACAACAGAAAATATTAAACGCCAAAATAAGTGTACAGGAAATATCAGATGCTATTAAGAAACGGAGCATTTCTAAAGCGCCGGGACCAGATGGCTTTACGGCTGCCTACTACAAGCAAATGCAAGAAATTTTGTTGCCATATTTGTTCAAACTATTCAATCAAATCCCAGAGGGAGGGAAACCCGATTCCTGGCAGGAAGCTGCAATTTCGCTGATACTAAAAGAAAGTCGAGATCCTAAAGATCCGGGAAATTACAGACCGATATCTTTACTAAATGTAGACTACAAGATTTTCATGAGTATCTTGGCTGAGAGGACCAAAAGAGTACTACAAGATATAATAGGAGAAGAGCAAAACGGCTTCCTGCCAGGAAGACAATTAAAAAATAATATGCGGACAATCTTAAATATTATAGAACATTATGAGAAGAACAACCAGAAGAAATTAGCTTTGATTTTTATCGACGCGGAAAAAGCCTTTGATAACGTGAGATGGGATTTTATGATGCAAGTGTTGGAAGAAATGAAACTCGGTGAGACATATATGAATTGGATGAGAGAGATTTACAATAAACAAGAAGCTGCTCTGATCATAAATGGAGAAAGAACAGAGAAATTTACGATAATGAAGGGGACAAGACAAGGATGTCCTCTATCTCCTTTATTATTCATAATGGTGTTGGAAGTATTGCTGAAAATGATCAGAGATGATTCAAGTATAAGAGGCTGTAAAGTGAAAGGGCATGAATTCAAGCTGCAAGCATTTGCAGATGATTTAGTTATAATCCTGGAAGATCCGAGCACAGCTATAGACAACTTAATAACGAAATTAAAGTCACTCGGCTAACTGGCGGGATTTAAAATCAATGAAGAAAAGACGAAAATATTAACAAAGAACATAAAGCAGGAAGAACAGAAAGATTTGGCGGCTAGAACGGGGTTCAAAATAGAAAAGAAAGTTAGATACTTAGGCTTCTGGATATCTAAAAGGAATAATGAATTATATGACAATAACTACAAAATCATTTGGAAAGAAATTCAAAACCTATTTACTACATGGAAACAATTGAGATTATCGTTATCCGGTCGAATAGCAGCAATTAAAATGAACGTCTTGCCAAAGTTGAATTTCTTATTTCAAAACTTGCCTATTATTACAAGTGACAAACCATTTATTGATTGGCAGAGAGAAATCTCTAAATTCATATGGGAAAACAAGAAGCCAAGAGTTAAATGGAAGATGCTTATTGAAAAGAAAGGAAAAGGAGGCCTTGGAGTACCAGATTTGCGAATTTATTATCAGGCAAGTGCTTTGCTATGGATCAAAGACTGGATAACTTTGGAAGAAAGGAACATATTAAAGCTTGAAGGTGCCGATCTACATATGGGTTGGCACGCGTATATTTGGTATAACAAGGAGAAAACTGATAGAGAATTTCTTAACCATTATCTTAGAAAATCCCTCTTAATGAATTGGCAGCGATTTAAGAGAAAATATTACAGCCAAATTCCTCTATGGATATCCACCCACGAGGCCTTTTTTGGAGCACGACGTGAACCCCAGGAGAAAATAATAAGATACAAAGATTTACTAGTTAAGACTGCTAATTCGGGAATCAGAATAAAAACGAGAGAAGAATTGGAAAATGAAGGTTTCAAATGTGGCTGGTTTTTACATAGACAGCTTTCAGAAAGATTTAAGATTGATATGAAGTTGTAGGGTTTTGACCTTCGCAAAGAGCAAAAAGTATTTGAAAAAATTATATTTTTTGAGCAGAACCACGTGACTTCTAAAATCTATCAGTTCTTGTTGGAAAGAGAACTTGAACCAGAACAAATAAAGGCACCAATGATCACTTGGGCGCAGAATATTGGCCGTGAAATACAGCTGGAACATTGGGAGAAGAGTTGGCGGGACACCCAGAAATTTACTGTTGCCCAAAATTTGAAAGAAAATTACTTTAAGATGTTTCACAGATGGCACCTTGATCCAGTTAGGATAAACAAAATATACAAAACAAAAGACAGAAAATGTTGGAAGTGTGATCAAGATAATGGGACGTTTTATCACGTGTGGTGGACGTGTGAGAAGGCGAAAAAATATTGGAAGGAAATTCAAACATTGATTTCAAAGGCCTTAAAAATCAATATCCCATTATTGCCGGAAATTTTTCTTTTAAATATTTTACAAAAGATAGACACAGAGGAAAGAAAGAAATGCTGGAGAATATTACTATACATGATAACAGCGACTAGAATTCTCTATGCCAGCAAATGGAAAAATTCATGTACTCCTCCAATTCATGATTGGAAAGTAAAAGTGATGGAATATCGAGAGATGGACAGACTAGTAATGAAACTCCATGACGGGGATCAAGCTATTAATGAACAAGAGTGGAAGCAAGTAGAGGAATTTTTGCTCCCAAGATGAGATAAATTTAACAAATATGATTTTGTTATGGCACGGGTGATTGTTAATTACAAAAATGTGTTGATATAATACTTTAAGAGGCGAGAAAACTGTTTAGCTTAACAAAATTTAAAGAGAAACCTGCTTTATTATGCGTTTAGATCAGATTTACCCTGGAGTAAGTAAGGAAGTGATGGATGGGGGAGGGAGGAATTGCATAGACCCTAAATAGATTTGATTATTGGAACGGATAATTTGAGGTGAGGTCTATATATTAATATGTACGAATTTATGTAGTTTGAATATGCTTGGAAAAAATGCCAACAATTTAATCGATTATGGAAATAGAATGTTTTATCTTTCTTAATAAAAATATTATTAAAAAAAAAAAAGAAACTGTGCCACAAGTTGCCTAGGTTGGATTTTTCCCTATTGCTTCTAATGAAGCAACATTGTCCATGTTATTGCTTCCTTGAATCACTTGAATATTGTTGTATTTGTATTTTGAGTTCCAATTGCTGGAATGATATTGCTGTTTGTGTACATTGTGTACATGTATGAGTGCTGTTGAATGCTCTTTTCTCTATCCCTTTCTTTGCCCCTTTTGGAAAAGACATTAGTTTTGAAGATTATTAAATTTACCCACACAACCAAATGATTAGGTGGCAGATCTAATGGAAGTAACATAGCTCCTCACCCCCAGCCCTCCTCTCTATATGTTCATTCCTCATCATCCTGTCTCCTGTCCTCCAAAAATCAACAACTTGCAGGTGTATGGCACCTTCTTGGAAAAATGAACTCCATGGCTGCATTACTGAAGTTCCTTTTTTTGGGGGGGGTTGTTACCAGGCGACACACATCCATGTTTTAACATGATTTAATTGATGAAATATGATTTAATTGGCAAAATATATTAATTGGCATAAATATAAAATATACCCTGCTATGGCTGCATGGCTGTGCTGGATAAGAAGAAAAGCTGACCAAACACGTGCATTGCAAATTAGAGCAGAAGAGACCTCTAGGCATAGCCAGGTCATAGTCAGGAAATTACCTGGAAACTCCTGTGATAATGGTCTTGCGGTTAGCCTCTGATAACTCAGTCTTTTGGAGACAATCCCATCTGGGAGATTCCCACAAGACAGCTGACTGTCTTAACTCCTCTCCCTCTGTTTGGTCAACCTTCCCTTTTGTCCTCACACCTGTCCTAACGTTGTAACTAGGTGTACTAGGTCATAGTATCTCAAAAGTTTTGTGTTCTTGTCTTCTCTTCAGCTTTTGGGAACACCCACCTCTATCTCTCCGAAGAATGTCGGGTGTCCTGTTTATTTCCCTTCTTCAGGTAAGAAGACCCTTGGTTGTATTTTATTTATACATGTGGTGTTACAGATTTTGTCTCTGTTCCCCTACTCCTTAACTGCTTTGAAAATTTTTGGACTGGTGAACTATCAAACACCCGTAAAATAAATATCAGGATTAATGTTTTTTTGAGAGCAACTTTGGTTTCCTTAGGTTGTGAAAGGTTAGGGATTGGGACTAGGGATACAAAAGAATTTTGCTGTAGTTTAGATTTTTGGCAAAGGTAGCCATTTCTGATCTCCTGAGACTTGCTGTGAGATGGACCACACTTTATCTCAGAAATGTATACATAAAATGTGCATAAATCCATATATACATTTTAACAGTGCAGCCAGCTAGGGATGCATTCACTTGAAAAAAACATGCGCAGACACACTGCCAGTGAGTAAAATGTATGTAAAATACTGTATACACACTGGGGGTCTTGCAAATTGTTAGTAACAAAAGATAATATGAAGATATGCTTGGAATGGGAGAGTTTTTCACATTCCTTGCTAAGGCAGTGCTTCTATATGTGTGTTACCTTTTGCTGCCAAGAGTTTGTATTTGTACTTGGTGTAGTTCATAGCCGCAAAATGTGATAATAATGCTGTCACTTTAGATGACATTAACAGGAGATGAGACAAATTTATAGAGGCGACATTTCACAACTATTAGAGCTTCCATGCATGGGTGAAAAACATGCCTGAGTACCAGTTCCTGAGATCAAATGGAGCGAGAGAGGACAAATGCATGTAAACCAGGAATGGAGAATACGTTCCCTTCCTGATGGACTATATATCCCTTCATCCCTCACCGTGGGTTGTTTTAGCTAAGATGGAAGTGAATTACAGCCTAGTAATATCTGGAAGGCCAGCCAATTCCCACCCTTCTGTGAACTGTTTAAAGGCACTTTTGGTTTGCCACTTTGGAGAGCAGGATACTTTGGTCTATTGTTGAAGGCAGGAGTGGGTAGATGCATGGGGCCCAGGGGACAATTTTTGCTCCCATCCTCCCCGGAGGCTGCAACCCCTTCCCCAGTAAGTACAAATACCTCAGTTTTCCTTCTAAAAATGGTGACAAGAAATGAAAGATCATCTCCTCATGTTGACATTTTGAAAAGAAAATGGTAGTATTTTCTCTGTGGAACTTCTCAGGATGGCCACAGGAAGTGAAGGTGCATGTCTTCCTGTCACTATTTGAGAGTGACTACAGAAGAAAACAGGTGTTAGTATGAGTTTTGGGGGTCCTTATGGGAACTGGGGGTATTTTTGCATATATTTATGTGTTTGCAGGGTTCAAAGGCAAAAATTGCTCCAAAAACATGCCAGTTTTTCATGGGGTTGTGTGGCCTTGAGGGGTTTCAGGGGCCACAAGTGGGGTCCAGGGATTAGGCTTTGCTGACCCTGATTGAAGGGCTGCTTGTTCTTTGTTAGGCTTGACAACAGTTGTCCTTGACTCTATTCATAATGGCCTTGCCAATTTTGACCTGATGTTCACCACTGTATTTGTGGTTGCCTTGCCTAATGTTATGGCATGTTCTCAACAACTCTTGCTAGTTGGTTGTGATGACATGTTTTTATGTATGGCTGCATTCAAGTATGGGATACTTGTTTGTGTTACTGTGTATGCTTCTTCATTGTGTTGATTTTAGTTTCTCTACACATTGCTTTTATTTACACAACCCTGTTTCAGTTACTGTCTTCTCTTCACATGGAGATGTAAAATTTCCAGAAATGCTGGAGCACAGGGAAAAAAAAGGGAGGGTTGCTTTTTTTTCTATCCAGAAAAAAAAAAGGAGTTAGAGGGCAAGGGATTGAAATGCATATAGTACCTATTTTCATATCAAACTGAAACACAGTTTGCTCAGTTTAGCAAGATGGAATGTGTCAAATATAACTTAGTTATCATACAAATCTGTACTGTTTGGTATATTTATGAAATTTTAAAATACTAAAACTTCAATTTTCTAAAGACAAAATTGTGACTATACTCCATGCTATAGTGGTTGGTGCAAGATGCCACATCCTGTGCCACCTCACCATGTTTTTCTATCTGAGAAATGATGGTGGGAAGAATGAAAAAAAAACTGTAAAATTTTGAAATAAACAAAGTGTTTAATATGATTACTGCCTAAATACTCTGAAGGCATCAGATCCCATATGATCTTGGAAGCTAAGCAGGGTCAGCCCTCATTAGTACTTGGATGGGAGACCACTAACGAATACCAGGTGTTGTAGGCTGTATTTCAGAGGAAGAAACTGGCAAAACAACCTCTTGAATATTCCTTGCCTAAGAAAGTCCTGGGAAATTCATATGATGCGATCACATAAGTCAGCGGGCAACTTGAAGGCTCATACACATGTGATGCAGTTAGCAGTAGTATTATTCACCATTGTTTTAAAGAATAGACGAGTGGCATATTTGGATGTAATGTTCAATTTAACGTTGACGAAACAGAACTCTTCAGAAGTATGTTATCGTCATAAGCAGTGAAGTCATCCCATGTAGTCCTTTCATCTTGGATTTGAACGTTCTGTAGATCCATCATATGCAGAAGGATTGTTACTGTCCGTTACATTGATTGTTTTATACACAAATCTTTTCTATTGTGCAATTCCTGACATTTTAAGGAAGGTGGAAAAAAATTCCCCCTCCCTAGATTTGTTCATCCCGTTTCCACTACTGTTTCTGTGGGGGGAAAAAAGTGAAAGAAATATATCAGTTTGGAGTAGAGAGATGGACAGGCTAGTGAATCTGCTGTTTTTGTGTCACAAAATTGGGTCATTCCCTGAAGTTCCAACCAGGTGTATTGCTACCTTATGTGTCATCTGATTGGGCAATATTTCAGCCAGCTAGATAATCCTCAGTGTTAATATTGACAAGACTCTTTCCTAAGTTATCTGTGAGTGATTACTTTCAACTGTCTTACTAAAATGCACAGACTAGCTTTACAAAGTTCTGTAAATTCTTTTTAAGGGAGACATAATGAGAAGCCTTATGATGGAAACATGGGAAAATGGGATGAGGATGACAGAGGTAAGATTATAATTTGAATGAGTACAGCTTTATGGAAGTAGTGAGCCTGTGTTGGTGATCTGAAAACTTCAGCCGTTACGGCCCCTGCATATCCCCTAATTTGATATAATAATAATTGGCTGAATGTGATTTTAGTTGGCAACACATGTGTTTTGGACTTGATATCAAAGTGACCCTGTATTGACCAGATGGCTGGGCTGGTTTAGAGGATGACAACCTGGCAGGCACGTATGCCAAAGACCCCCTTCCAAGGTACAGTGAGTCATAAGCAGGAAATCATGCAGAAACATCAGAGACAAAAGATTGCTGCCAGCTTTGACAGCGGTATATCACAAAACAGGAAGATTCCCATCAAATCAATAGTTGCACCAAGCATCTTGTCCTCTCACCTGCACCCTCTTTCCATTGTCCCCAATCGCATCCTCACTTACAGGGCTATCACACAGCCATTAATGCCTTTATCACCCAGTGCTAAGCCCATCAGCCCATTCCAGATTGCATTGTCCAATTATGAAACTCCATTGTCTGAATGGCTGAGAACGATTGACACCCATTCCCTGAAGGCAGATTTTGGAGAGAAAAAGCCCCAATTTCAGGAAGATTGGGGTGGTACCTCGTTTGCAGGACCCCACTTTGCTGCTCAGATTCCCTACGGGTACTATCCTTGGGTGCAAGCCTAAGCCATTTCGCTTCCCTCCACTGCTCTCTGGAACAGTAAATATCACCCAGTCCCTTAAGCCTCTGCTGTCAGCTTTCCTCTCTTTCTCTTTGGTTAGCTTTGTGCAGTTGTGTATGCGAGTGACCATCTTCATGTGCATGTTGAATGTTTCCCCAATACAATTTTGGCTCACTTCTGAGTCATGTGGCTGGTTTTTCCTTGCAGTGACCCAGTAGACATTGGTGGGAGATCTCGTTAATTTGCCTCCCTCTTGCAGGCCTCCTGTTGAGATCTGCTAATTTCCCCAGTTTGCACGGAGGCATGGCTATGACTAGAGGATCTCCAGGGATCCCATACGCTTTGGGGTAACACCAACAGATACCAGGTGCTGTAGGCTATATTTCAAAGGAGGAAACTGGCAAAACAATCTCTATTCCTTACCTAAGAAAATCCTAGGAAATTCATGCGATCACCATAAGTCAACAGGCAACATGAAGGCTCATACACTCATGATGCAGTTAGCAGTAGTATTATTCACCATTATTTGAAGGAATAGACTAGCAGTGTATTTGACGTTGACAAAATTTGACGTTGACAATTTGACGTTGACAAAACAGAACTCTTCAGAAGTATGTTATCATGATAAGCAGTGAAGCCACCCCATGTAGTCCTCTCATCTTGGATTTGAATTTTTTGTAGATCCACCATATGCAGAAAGATTGTTACTGTCTGTTATGTTAATTGTTTTATACACAAATCTTTTCTGTTGTGCAATTCCTGACATTTTAAGGAAGGTGGAAAAAAAATTCCCCCTCTCTAGGTTTGTACATCCCGTTTCCACTACTGTTTCTTGGGGGAGGGGGGAGGGAAAGAAATATATCAGTTTGGAGTAGAGAGATGGACAAGCTAGTGAATCCTCAGTTTTTGTGTCACAAAATTGGGTCATTCCCTGAAGTTCCAACCAGGTGTATTTCTACCTTATGTGTCATCTGATTGGGCAATATTTCAGCCAGTTAGATAATCCTCAGTGTTAATATTGGCAAGACTCTTTCCTAAGTATGTGAGTGATTACTTTCAACTGTCTTACTAAAATGTACAGACTAGCTTTACAAAGTTCTGTAAATTCTTTTTAAGGGAGACATAATGAGAAGCCTTCTAATGCAAACATGGGAAAATGGGATGAGGATGACAGTGAGGATGATGACAGAGGTAAGATTATAATTTCAGTGAGTATTTAGCTTTAATTGTCATGGAAGTAGTGAGCATGTGTTAGTGACCTGAAGACTTCAGCCTTTTGTTACATGCCACAATAACGACAAGCTACCAAACCTCTTCCTATATATAGAAATCATTTGTGTAAGTGATAAGGCCAGGCAGGCTCCAGAGCAGGTACGGGCAAAGTGTGGTGCTCCAGATGTTGCAGAGCTGCAAGTCCTTTTGGGCTTAGCCATGGTAGTAGGAAAGAATAGCATTGTGGAAGAGAAACTTTGCCTGTTGTTATCTGGCTGATTTTTGTTACTGAAAATGTAATTGGAATTAATAAAACACATCCTTTTCTTTTGTAGAATCTTCAGCTAAGCAAAAAAGATGGTAGGATGAATTGATCTTGGAAGATTCTTCAGTTGTGAAGCAGCACATATTGATTTGAGGATAGTTTTAGTGGATTAGGATATTTGATGAGATTGCTTGACTTCTGCACTGTAAGACTGTGAAGATGGTGCATTATTATGAGTCAGGAATGTGGAAAGAACAGCCTTTCAGATGGATTGTAGTTTCTGTCATCCATCAACTATTGGCTATGCTGCCTAGGGCTGACAGGAGTTGCAGTCCAACTACATCTGAAAGTCCAGACATTCCCCACCCTTGCTATGGATGATGAGATGGGTGGCCATCATATATGCAAACATTACGTAAATGCAATTTGGATAAATTTATCACAGGACGGTTGATGCTCTGTTTTCCCACTGCCCCCAAATAACGAGGGGGGGCATAAGTGCATGCTTGCCTTTGTGTGTGTCTATCCTTTTCTCTTTGCAGGCTTGTCTTGCTTTCTAGTTCAGTTCTTAAAAGAAGTGAAGTAGTTCATATACTAAACTGATGTTTCTGTTTTGTTCACAAAACACAGTGACTTTAGATGAAGCCTCTCTCTTAAATAAGTTGATAAGAAAATCTCTAGTGGAATCTTGTCATCATGTGGAGGTTCTACAGCGTGATCCCAACTCACCCCTGTTTTCTGTGAAAACCTTTGAGGAGTTACATTTGTGAGTAATGTTGTCACTGTTTATTTACATTTTTTCACAAATCTTTTTACCCAGTGATAGCCCTTCCTGGGAGTGTTTCTACTCAAAACTGCATTGTACATCAGAAATTGCATCAGCCATACAAGTTAAAACTTTAAGACCTCTGAGTGTCTTTTCCTGTCTTTTTGTCAGTCTCAGAACTCGTTTCAGTTCTCGGTTACACCCTTGTTCCCAGGTCCACAAGGTCTGTGAGTACAAAGGTTTAATAGTCAGAGTTCCAGAGGGAATAGCCTTGAGGATTAACCATGGTGATCAAGTCTCAGCAGTTACAAAACTTATATGAAGATGATACTGCAAGTACTGGGGCTACATCTTGGTACCTCATAATATCTTTTGTTCCTGCTTTCAGTTTGTTATATTTGTTACTGTTATATTGTTATTGTAATTCGGGTCTGTATGATTAATTGAATCTTGTTTGACCACTATCATGTTTTGATATCATATTCTTGTATATTGAACAAATATAGTGGCGCATTCCAGTAGTTCTGTACTGATAGTATTTGTGGAGTGGGGTTGTATTGTATTAACAATTGTCCTGTTTTGGTTGTGATTAGCTTTGTATGATACTAAGCATCTCAGTTAGGTCCTTTTGTTCTGACATTTCTGTCTATGTTTCTAATAGCAAAGTTAATTATGGATACCTTTCTCATAGTTAGAAAAGTCATGACACACCTACTTAAGGCCTTCATAATCCCTAACTAAACTTCCAGATAAACAAAATCTTAACTTCCAGATAAACAAAATCTTCCAATTTCACTCAGAGACCCCTGATTTACTTGCCTGTGAAAACTTTAGTTTTTCTCATTTTCCCAGAAAGTATGAACTGCTGCAAGGTATTTATGCCATGGGTTTCAACCGACCATCCAAGATACAAGGAACAGCACTACCAATGATGCTGGCTGACCCGTGAGTTGGTTTAAGAAACTCTTACTTGTGTTGTTGGTACAGGTGGCATCTGCATCCATTAGTGAGTGAAGAATTCATTTACTCTCTTCTATGATTGAACTATAGTCAGTCCTCCACTTTCGGATTTGATTATTTGCAGGTTATTTTATTTTATTTATTTATTTATTTTAAAATATCTTACTGTATTTGTCCCTACCACGGAAAAAAATCTGTTCTTTCTAGGAACCTCAGGTCCTCCAAGCACGACTCTGTGGTCCTCTTTGGCTGGAAGCTGACCATAGAATTGCTCTGGAGAACCTAGAGATTCTTAGAGAAGTGTTCTCAGGTTTAAAAAATACATCAGTCTTTGCCATTTTTATTTTTTATTCTTATTTGTGGTTTTTCACTTTCGTGGGGGTCTCGCACCCCAACTCCCATGAAAGTGGAGGGCTGACTATATTGCCAATTAATATCAATTTGATCTTGTATTTCAGACCCCAAAATCTTATAGCACAAAGTCAGTCAGGGACAGGCAAAACGGCTGCTTTTGTTCTGGCTATGCTGAGCAGAGTAAACCCAAACAACAGATTTCCACAGGTAAAATAGGTTAAATAAATTTAATTTGCCATGGAATCATTCTCTGTTCACCAGTGCCAGTTTGTGTTCTAGATCTTTTGTGTGAAATTATTATTAAACCAAGTAATGGCTGGTTCCTTGCTTTCTATGAGGGCTATGTCACTGTTACTATCCAGAAAGTCTTAGAAAAACGTGGAAACTACCATTAAATTGACACACAATCTAACTTTCCTGAAATGGCTTTAGTATTACCCTTAGTAATGCTAAGCACCAGCATGAAGTGTTATCTTCCATATCTTGGTTATAGAGATATGAACTTCATGTATTTTGCAAATCTTGGCTGTGAAAATTTGAGCTCCTGTGATTCCATTTATTTCCAGAAGTAGAGGAAGGTATCCTTAACATTTGCTTTGCTCCTTCTGCTCAAGAGGCGGGGCTGGTGATAAGTAGATACACCTCTGTTCAGGGTGGGAAGGGAACCCCATTGCATCCTAGATTCTGCCTGATAGAGAATACAGGGTCTGTCTCCACTCTAGCATTTAGACTTGGACTTAATTTTGCATCTTACTGTTTAGGAGATATTGGCAGTGTGGGGGAAGAATAGAGTTAATGGAAGGCCTATCTCTATCCATTGGTACTCAAAAGGGGAAATGCTTCAAAATTCCTTGGAATACATTTTAAGCCCAAGAGGACCTTTTCCAGCTGTTTTCACCTGGGTCCCTGAGTGCAGTTTGGCACTGTGTATAACACCTGATTTGGGGAAATGATGGCAAGACTCCAGTCACAGTTGTCACACCTCTTTCTTTCTTTCTTTCTTTCTTTCTTTCTTTCTTTCTTTCTTTTTCCTTAAGGACAGGGCACGGTAATTCCCTCAAAGCACCAAATAACAGATACTGGATGACTTTTTAAAAAGATCTCATGAGGCTGTGGTGCTAGCCTTATAAATGTCTATGGCCATATTACTTAAAAAAAGTCTGACATCCATACAGTGGGCTAAGGGACTTTAAACTAAATAGAAGCAAAATATTTAATAAAATGTTGGTGGCTTTTACCTTAATGGTAGGTGCTAACTTAGATTCAGTACAACTTTCTGCTCAATCTGTAGGTTCTCGTGTGGGTGCTATGCTTATCTGTGGCTGAGAAATTGGATGAAAAGTCCAGATCCAGTTTATCAGCTTGCTGTTTTGAAAGGGGGGAATGCTATTTGGTGACTCATTGGAGGAAGTGCTAGTGGAAACTAAGGATAACAAGAATAAAAAGAGAGTTTTATCTGCAGGGAGCCAAAAAGCGGCTATAAAGGGAGTTCCTGGTCTGTTCAATCTACAATAAAATTACTATCCAGAGAAAGAGAGACTGTACAAGCCGTGATGGAGAAGTCCTAGCCAGCAGCAACAGATTCAGTCATGTAATAGAAGGCCACCTGTCAAACAGGTCAAGGAAGAGGCGGGAAGCAGCAGTGACTACCAACACTGACCTGTGGAAGACCATCTTCAAAGATGGCTGACTGATGGGAGAGGGATGGCATCAGACTCCTGGATCGCAATACTGTCTGTGGGGGGAAGGGGTTCTCTTACTTGATGCTCCTCTTCTCAAGTAGGAGATGGGGCCTTTTCCCCCAGAGATTATCTAGCTGCCACCACCTACTGACTTTAAATCCCGATCTATCAGTAACTCATTAGGAAGCTATTGGGGAAATAATCTCTAGACTTGCACCTCTGACTGCAGAGCTTTCCTCTCCCACCCCTCTGTGGGTGAGGGGAATTCTGTCTCCATTCACAAACTGGCAAGGCATGTGGAGAGAGAGCAAGGACAGAGGAGAACTTAAGAAGGTCTTTAGAAGGAAAGGTTTTTATTCTAAGCAAGCAAACACAATAACAAAAGATATCTCATTAGGAAGACACCTCCCTTCAGGCATTACTTAGCAGTTACAAAGTTACAGACAAGCCTAGGTCATTTTAGCCAGAGCTTTAAAAGAACAAAAGTTCCTAGTGTGACTAATTAAAGCATTCCTATTCTACTCACATTGCTATCTGCATACTGATAAAGGTGTGGGGGGAGAACCCAGGAGTCTGGATGTCTTGCCCAGTTTGCTACCAGTCCTTGGTCTCTCTTTGGTATCCCTTTGTCTCCCTTGCCTCATGGCCTCTTGAGGCCTTTTTATGACTTCTTGTCCAAAGCATCTGTAAGCTTCTTACCTTGTTCCCCATCTAGTCTCATTGACTGGGCAACTGTCTCTCATGATTTCTGATGTCCTTTTATGACGCTGATCCCCAATAAATGTAACTTAAACCCAATGTCTCATTAACCCCTTGTTTTCCTGGAGAGAAAACTATCCCCCTTCAGCTGTGTTGCCTGGATAATGGGACAAGCCCATGGTCATACCGTCTCTTAGGGCTACACTATGGATTTTAAGAAATTCAGATTACTTTATGTCTTGCCCAGGTCAAATTGCCAGATAAAACATCAGATAAATGTTACAATCTATTCAACATCTACTGACATGAAGGGGATACAATAGATTCCTTGTGTGTAAATCTTTTCAAACTCATACCAAGTATTCTTCTTGAAAAGCAGCAACTAGAAAACATTATGGGACCTCAAGACAGTAGATCAGTATTCCAGGAAAGTAACTGCTCTTGTGGAAAGATACTGAAAACAATTCTGGAATGTTTTTAAAATAACAACTGGGTAATTTTTAAAATATCTGTCCTTGACAGAGGCCTACATGCATATACAAATCTCTCTCATCTTCATGAAGTTTGTGAGGTTTGTGTAGTAGTTTTGTCTTGGTCACAGAATAATATTGTTGGAAGAAACCACAGGGGCCATCCAGTCCAACCCCCTGCCATGCAGGAACACATTAAACATTAAACCACTTCCAACAGATGGCTATCCAGCCTCTGTTTAAAAACGTTCAAAGAAGGAGATTCCACCATACTCCAAGGCAGCATATTCCACTGCCAAACAGCTCTGACTGTCAGGAAGTTCTTCCTGAGGTTTAGAGGGAATCTCTTTTTCTGTAGTTTGAATCCATGGCTCCTTGTTCTAGTCTCTGGAGCAGTGGAAAACAAGCTTGATCCCTCTTTGGTATGACATCCTTTCAAATATTTAAACATGGCTATCATGTCTCCTCTTAATTTTCTCTTCTGCAGACTAAACATACCCAGCTCAGTAAGCTACTCCTCATAGGGCATGGCTTCCAGACCCTTTACTATTATAGTCGCCCTCCTCTAGACATGTTCCAGCTTGTCAGTATCCTTGAAATGAATGAATGACTCTTTATTATTATGGTTATAGACCTGCATCACAAACACTTAAGTAGCATATAGGCCCTTTCTGCACAAGGCGAGGGAATCACTCTGTGCCATTAGCTACCGCTTCTTCTGGGGTCCGAAGCAACGTGGACTGTCCCTGAAGCCCTTCCGCAGGGCTCCTCCTTGGTCCAGGGAGAATTGGAGCAGTGCGAAGTCTGTAGATCCGCACTGCTTCGGCTTCCAAAATGGTGGCTTCCAGCTCCAAAATGGTGGCTCCGGCTTCCAAAATGGCCGCTTCTGGCTTCCAAAATGGCAGCTTCCAGCTTCCAATATGGCGGCTTCTGACTTCCAAAATGGCGACTTCCGGTTGGTCGTGGGTCCCGACCAACTGCTGAAACTTGCCACGCCTAAAGCCCGCCCTCTGCAGATCGCAGGCTTGCTTTGGTGCGAGCCTGCAAATCTGCACAAGGGAGCAGGAACGCAATGGCGCGTTCCAGGAAAATAAAGACCTGTTTTTTCCGGTCTTTCAAAAACACGCTGGAGGACCACTTGGGGTCGTTTTGGAGTGGACTGAGGTGCGGATCTCTGGTAGTAGTCCGCTCCTAGTCCGCTCCAAGGTTCAGACGACCTCCGTGAGAGGACGCATTGCCCCATTCTAATTGCCTGGTGCGGAAAGGGCCATAGAGTAAAGAAGTAAGTGGCGAAGATCCAACAGTAAAATACAATTTTTTAAAATCCAGTAAAATACAATTAAATTCCAGATTAAAAATAGAGCTAAAAACAACCTCCTAAAACACAGTTATAACTCAGAATTTTAAGAAAAGTTGATCAGGCCCATCTACATTATTTCAATCATAAACCAAGAATGTAAAATAACAAGAGTAGAGTTGAAATAGCAAGTTACCACCATATAATCTAAATCTAATTCATAAATAAAAATATAACAAAGTCAATAAGATCTTACACAGATATACGCACAAGTATAAAAGAATTAAAGATAAAACCTAATCTAAGTTAAAATACCCAAAATAAAATTTTAACCGTTAAGATCCTTTACCATTCGACTTCTTAGTTTTACAGCAGCAGCAAAAAAATCAAGCCATTACTAGAGTGGTCTGTGATTCCTTATCCTCTAATAAATATTTTATATAACAGTTGGTAGTTCTGCCTGGGAATTGCTGCACCATAGGAATAATTAGTGAAAGTTGAAGCTTTTTATAAAAAAGACAATGTGAAATGAGACGCTGAGCTTCCTCTATGGTAACTGGGGGCCATTCTGGACCAGCATTGTTCAAGGATAAGGAAAGTATTTGGGGGGGTTGTTTTCTTTCAAACGAGGAAAGGAAATATATTTCCCAAACCCTGGCTGGGATAAAACATTCCACTTCTGAAGGGGTATGGTGCCATCCTCTCACAACAATTCTCCACTAGGAGGCAGAGTCCTTCCTTAGGGAGGCATCTATTAATTATTGCCATGCTTCTTTTTGTGCTTGATTCTTTTTTACTTTAATCAAAGCTTTATATTTCCTTTTAAGTTCAAACCACTCAGCTGGCAATGTAGAGATGTTAGCTTCCCTAAAAACCCTATATTTTTCCCGTAGAGTACATTTCATAGCAATACATTCCTGATTAAGCCAGCATTTGGATTTGTGTGATGGGTGGGAGAGTTTAATTCCCTTTTTTGACTTAGAGCAGTGGTTCTCAACCTTCCTAATGCTGCGACCCTTTAATACAGTTCCTCATGTTGTGGTGGCCCCCAACCATAAAATTATTTTCATTGCTACTTCATAACTAATTTTGCTACTGTTATGAATCATAATGTAAATATCTGATTTGCAAAGACCGATCAGCATCCAGATTAAGTTCCCATGGTACAGATATTTTTTTTTGCAGTAGTTGATGATTTTACAGTACATGATTTTACATTTACCCAGTAATTATAATTCATGAAGTGTCGTTCTACCTCCAATACTGCTGCTTTCAACACAGTTGAAATTTTAGAGGCTGTGGCCAAGTGAAAATGACTCCTACCATTCAAACTTTCTTGTGGGGAGCAAGGCAGCCCACCCTCAGGCTCATGGCACTGGCTGAACCAACCGATTGTGCTACCTGTAGCCCACAACACATGTGGCGAAGTGGCCTCTCTCTGACCCACTGATGCTTCTACCCCAACGTCCCAAAATACACAACACAGGCCATTTCCACACTGGACTGTTATAGTGCTATTATTCCACTTTCAACATCCTATGGAATCCTGGGGTTTGCAGAGGCCCTTCCCTAAACTGCAAACCCCAGGATTCCATAGGATGTTGAAAGTGGAATAGCAGTACTATAACAATCCAGTGCGGAAATGGCTACAGTCGCACACATCCCTCTGGAAAACGCTCAGTCCTCTTCCTATGTGCATCTTTTCACCGAGGGGAAAAAAATCAGAGGAATCCAAACTAAAAATCTCCACGCTCTTCAGTTCGTTGGAGCAGACACACTACAGACAATAAGCTGACGGCTTAAGGCTGCAATCCTATGCACGCTGCCCGGCGAGGAAGCTGTCTTGGAGACTTACTGCTGAGTAAACACACATAGGACTGGACTGTGAGGCGGGTGGGCGCAGGTGCGCTCGCCACCATCCCTCCTCTTTCCCAGCCTGTTTTGTAAGGGAAAGGGCTCCCAAGGCCGCCTGCACAGGACCCGCTCTTCTCCCTTACCCCTCCGGTGAAACCGCCACCGCGAGGGGCGGCCTTCTCTCTGCGACTCTTGCCCTCCTCAGCCTGATACTCGATCTCCCCCTCCTCTGCGGCAGCACTGGGCTTCAGCCGCTTGGCCTAGCTCTCGTACACGCCGTCCTCCTCTTCCTCGTACTGCTCCCCAGACGACAGGGAGGACATGGCGGCGGCTGGTTCAGCAATGGGGTGCAGGCGGGCGGATGCTGGGGACTCGCAGCTGGCATGCAACCCCCTGCGAGGAGATGAATAAATCAAGCAAACAGACCCGTCAAAGATGCTCTCGAAGACCAGCGAAGACAAAACTGCAACTGTGCCCTCACACACTTGCATGCAGTGGGGCGGTAAGGGCCTTCCCCTGCGATTGGTCCGATTGCTAGGTTCAAATACTGTGATTGGCTGAAGGGGGAGTTTCTCCCAAGCGATGGGTCACGCAATGTTAGGAAAGCGGCGTCCGTCACGTCCAAACAGCCCATCCCTTTCTTGAAGGTCCTTTCCCTTCCCCATCGACTGGCGCCAGATCCGTTTAGTCGAGGGAAAGAGGAGGAGGGAGGGGCGCAAAAGGAGCACAAGCGGGCGCCGTTGCCAAGGGCAGTGGACATAATGCCTCTGTGACTGAGCTGGAGACGGATAGAGGAGTGGTGCCTCGGTTCCTAAGACCATCAGAAATATGTATGACCCCCAGAGGGTCGACGACCCACAGGTTGAAAACCACTGACTTAGAGAGTCTCGCAGAAGGGAGATCATGTCTTGAAAGAGTGTTATTGTTCTTTCTGTAGAATTTGCATTTAATAAATTAGATCTTATTTTTATACATTCCTCGCAATTAAGTTTTTTTTAGAGATTTCTTCGGCGAGTGGGAAGCAGGAAATCCAATGGCAGAGATCTTAAAAGAAATTAGAAGTCTTAAAACAGAAATGAGGAAAGAGATGAAAGAAACACGAGCAGAAATGAAAGCAGACTTTCGGAAAGAACTTGATTGTGTAGTAAAGAGAATAGACAATATGTCTAAAGATATGAATATGATGAAAAATGAAATATAAGAGATCCAAGAAAGAACCAAGAACTTAGAAAAAGAGAAAAACAACTTGGTAGAAATGCAAAAACAAGAGGATTTGAAAATAAATCAGCAGGAATTGAGGTATCGTGATAAATGTATCAAGATGAGAGGCATCGAATCACCAGGGGAACGTTTAGAGGAAAAAGTTATTACTGCACTGGCGAATTATGTAGAATTGAAAGAAGAAGATAATGGAACGAGAAATCGACCGTATCTTCAGGGTCAACTGAAAATGCGAGAGACAAAAATTGGCCAAGGGACTTTATTGTATGTTTTACAAGAACCAGGACAAAAGAGAAAATACTTCAAATGAACTACGAGAGACAACTGGTAATGGAAGGAAGAACAATAAGAATCTACAAAGACATACCTTTTGAAATTCTGAAAAGAAATTCTGAAAAGACGACAGGACTATAGATTCCTGACTCAAATGTTACAGAAATAAGGAATTCAGTATAAATGGGAAAGATTGGAGGGTCTGTCTTATACCTTTAAGCAAAGAAGATACAAAATTACAAATGTTACAAGAGCCAGAGAGATGTCTGAAAAGTTAAAAAGAGAGTTAGAGAAAAAAGAGACGTGAGAGGAGCAAAGGTTCGGAAGAGGATGGAGAAGGGCAGGAGGAAAGATTCGGAAAGGATAAAAGGGAATTAATTTCGGGAGAGGAGAAGAAGAAATTAGGAGTTACTCGGAAATAGACAGAAGAAGAAGCAGATCAACAGAAAGAAGAGTTGGAAATAGAAGATCTATACGTTGAAGAAGAAGGCATCTAGAAGAAGAAGATAGCCAACAAGGAATCTACAGTGAAGTAAGAGGACTATAAAGATCTTGTCATGGAATGTAAAAGGATTGAACTCGAATTATAAAAGGAGACAGATCTTCCATTATGTAGAAAAAAACAAGACAGAAATAATATGCCTCCAGGAAACAAAAATCAGAGAAGAAGACACCAAATATTTGAGAAACTCAAAGTTGGGAAAGTGTTACTTCTCTGCCGCTGCGAAGAAGAAAAAAGGAGTTGTTCTATACATTGATCAAAAGTACTCTTCAGAGTTGAAATTCAAAGATAATAAAGGCCATATTGTTGGGGTGGAGGTTCAATTTCCTGAAAAGAAAATTTTACTGATTGGAATTTATGCCCCAACAGAAGAAAAGAGTAAGTTTTAGAAGAAATTACAGCAGGAGATGCTGAACTACTCGGAGGAAACTAATCAAGAGAATTACATACTGTTAGGAGATGTGAATGGGGTTGTGGATCTAAAACAAGATAGGTCAGCGGAAGATACGTCACACGGAAAGATACATGGGAAGCTCCCTCAATCCTTCTTTAAATTAACAGAAGTAATGGCGTTACAGGATGTATGGAGAGGGATCCATAAAGAATCACATGGATATACTTTTTCTCAGATACCTATAAATCTATGTCATGAATTGACATGTTCCTGATATCTAAGAATCTTTAACAGTGTATAAAAGATATGGAGATCCTTCCGAGAACCTTGTTGGACCATAACCCTATTCGTTTGGAGTTAAACGTGATACGGAGAAAGACAAGATGGAGGTTGAATGATACTGTTTTGCAAAATGATGAATATTTGATGAAAATAAAAAAGGCAGTAAAACTCTACTTTAAAGAAAATATGACAGATGAGCTTAAAATGAAGACCATTTGGGATGCCAGCAAGGCGGTGATACGGGGGTACTTTATCAAATTCGGCTCAGAACTTAGAAAGACAAAAAAAAAAATCAAGAACTGCTGGAAAAATTAAAAATACAGGAAGCAAAATTGAGAGAAAATCCAAGAGATAAGAAAGTTCAGACAGACTTGAAAATACTCCAAGAACAGATTAAAATAGAAAGTCAAATTGAAATAGGCAGGAAACTGACATGGTTAAGGCAAAGGAACTGTGAGCAGGCTGACAAACTGGGTAGATGGCTTGCCTACAAATTAAGGAGAAAGAGAAAAGACTGGTTTTGGAAATTAATACAGGAAGTAAAATAACGACGAGTCAAGAGGAGATAAAGAAAACTTTTTATAATTACTATAAAAATCTTTATAAGAAGGAAACTGGTAAGACACAAAAGAAAATAGAAGAATATCTCCGGAGTCAGAAAATACCACAAATTAAGGAGGAGTTCAGAAACATGTTGAATAAGAAGATAACGAGGAAGGAGATAACGGATGCAATTCGAAAATTGAATACAGCTAAAGTACCAGGCCCGGATGGCTTCACCACTATGTACTACAAGAAGCTTCAAGAACATTTATTAGAGCCATTGGAAAAGCTGTTCAACAACATTAAGGAGAACGGGAAACCGGAATCCTGGAACGAGGCATGCATAACGTTGATTCCGAAAGAAGAAAAGGATGCAAGGGAACCAGGAAATTATCGTCCTATCTCATTACTCAACATTGACTATAAGATCTTTGCAAATATAATTGCAGAAAGGATGAAGATAATATTGCAAGAAGTTATCCAGAAAGACCAGAATGGTTTCCTTCCAAAACGACAAATTAAAGAGAATATCAGGACAGCCCTAAATATTATTGAATATTACGGGAGGAATAACCAGAAGAAACTTGCCTTAATCTTCATTGATGCCGAAAAGGCCTTCGACAATATATGTTGGGACTTTATGATTGAAATGTTAGAAAAGATGGAGTTTGGCAAAACATTTGTAGATTGGATTAAAGAAATTTATAAAGATCAAAAAGCTGTCATTATCGTTAGCAGTGATAAAACTAAGTACTTTAAAATAGAAAAGAGGACAAGGCAGGGTTGCCTGTTATCTCCATTGCTATTTATAATAACCTTGGAGGTGCTGTTAAATGCGATCAGAAATGACTCATAATTGAAAGGGTGTACGATCAACAAACATATTTACAAGGTGAGAGCGTACGCTGGAGATATGATGATGATCTTGGAAGACCTGGTACAAAATATCGAGACTTTACTACGGATATTGGATCAATATGGAGAGGTTGCGGAGTTAAAGATAAACAGAGAGAAAACAAAGATCGTAACAAAGAACATGGAGAAAGAGGAAGAAGAAGTGCTGATTCGAAAATTGGGATTTAAAATTGAGACAAAAACCAAATACCTTGGAATTTGGGTGTCAAAAAAGAATAATGAAGTTTACGAGAACAACTACAAAAGAACATGGAAGGAAATTAAGTTATCATTAGAAAATTGGAGGCCCTTAAGACTATAGTTGTTGGGGCATATCTCGGCAATTAAAATGAACATTTTACCGCGATTAAATTTTTTGTTCCAGAATTTACCAATTTTAATTAATGATAAGCCCTTTAAAGAATGGCAAAAGTCCATATCTAAGTTCATTTGGGATAGTAAGAGAACCAGGATTAAATGGAAGCTGCTAACAGATAAAGGGGCAGTCTCGGTCTACCCAACTTGAAGTTATATTATTTCATAAGTGGACTTTCATGGGTTAAGGACTGGATTACATTACAAGATGAGGAATTGTTAAATTTAGAGGGAGCTGGGAAGAGACTGGGCTGGCACGTGTACCTTTGGTACGAGAAGCAAAGAATTGATAAAGATTTCGAAAATCATTACTTAAGGAGGGCGCTCTTACTGATTTGGAAAAAATTCAGAAAAAAATACTATTTGGAAAAACCTAGATGGCTCTCTCCTCATGAAGCGTTGTATGGCGGATGGAGAGACCCCTGTGATATTTGGATTCGTTATGATAATATTTTGAAAGAAGAGCAAAAGCATGAACAAAAGATGAAATCGAGAGAAGAAATGGAAGCGGAAGGTTTTAAATGCCATTGGTTCTTGTATAGGCAATTGAAGGAAAGATTCCTGATGGACAAAAAATTAGAAGGTATTGAATCAATGAAAAAAGAAGATATTTTTGCTAAAATCATATTTGGCCCTAATAAACAATTGATATCTAAGCTGTATAATCTATTGATAGAAAAAGAGTTAGAGGCGGAACAGATTAAAGAGGTCATGGTGAAATGGGCCAAAAATGTTGGACATGAAATCCAATTAGAGTATTGGGAAGATAGTTGGAGAGTTACAAATAAATTTACAGTTTGTCAAAAATTGAAGGAAAACTATGTTAAAATGTTCTATAGGTGGTACCTAGACCCGGTAAAATTATGTAAGATATATAAGCTAAAGAATAACAGATGTTGGAAATGTGGGAATGATAATGGAACTTTTTACCACCTGTGGTGGACTTGTGAGAGAGCCAAAATTTACTGGAAAGAAATTCATGGAAAGATGAAAGACATATTGCAGATTAACCTTCCCTTGGTACCAGAATTGTTTCTTCTGAACATGACTCAGACAATAGGGAGGACAGAGGATAGAAAACACTGGAGAGTCATTTTATACATGATTACTGCGGTAAGATTAAGCTACGCCCAAAGTTGGAAAAGTAAAAATACACCCCAAATAGAAGACTGGTTAATAAAGACATTGGAAATGAAAGAAATGGATAGACTGACCGGAATACTTAGAGGAAATATGCAGGGCCGACGTGGAGAGGTGGAGGAAAATAGATGAATATATGGAATCAGAAAGACTTAAGGGGTGAAGTATGGGTATATGGAATTCTGTATAAAGTAAGAAGGGTAAGAAATGTGGACATTTTAGAAGGAATGGATCATTGGTATAAAAGGATGACATGAGTTGAACAAGATAATGCATGAGGAGAGGTACAATACAGAATGAAGTTATTGTGGGAAGAATGTATACAAAAATTGGTATAAAGTAATGGTTTAGAATGGATTAAGAACATAATTATACTTCGATAAACACACGATTATTCTTTTAAACAGAAATATTTATCTAAAAGAAGGTTGAGGAGTCAAATTAGTAATTTAGGGTAATAAAGGGATAGTCCTGGAATGGGGAAAGGTAATAGGAGAAACATTGTAAAGGTTCGAGGTAACAGGGTCCATGTGATATCGAGGAAGTCAGAGGAAAACTTTGTTAAAGACTATAGAAAAGACAGGATGTCTTTTCGTGAAGAAAGACAAAATGTAAGAAACCTGGAAGAGTGGTAGATTGAATGTTGGGGGGTGATAAGTTTGGGGATGGACGGGTGAGTAAAAGAATGGGTGGATGGGATTGGGATGATGTTAAATTGGATAAAGATTACATTAAGAGAACAATGTATGATTGTGTTGTTTACGATGTGATGATGTTTTTAAAAATGGAATGTAAATTTGAATAAAGATTTTTTTAAAAAAAACAAAAAACTCTACGTCTCCATTCGCCAGAGACTCATTATAAATTATGTCATTCTCTGCCATAAGGGATAGACACAAGGGAAGATGATCACTCTCCATGTTGTCCTCCACCTTACACTCAAAGAGCCTATTCAAAATATTGTAGGATACTATAATATAATCTATTGATGCTCCTAACTTGGAGATGTAAGTGTATTCCCCCGCAATATCACCATTAATACTTCCATTCAAAATTACCTAGTCTAGCCTATTAACCATTTTTGAAAGACATAAGCCTGCAAAATTGCAGCCTTTGTCTTTAGACTGCCTAAATGGTATGGGGTGAGCTTCATCCGATTCAGGCGGAGATTCGTGGTAATAAGAATACAAAGCATTATCAGATTGGCCAATTTGAGCATTTAAGTCTCCAGCCACTATTACTGACGCATCAGGGAACCTATTAATCATATTGTCAATGTAGTTTTCTAACTTGACCCATTTACTTTTAACTGTCTGCTTTTTCCTTTGAGATGGAATATATACATTGATTAATAAAAGACAAAAAGACCTGCATCTTAGTAACAGAGCCTGAGCCAAAGAGTCCAAGGGCTCCAATCTGACAAGTAAGGCCCTGAGCTTTGTTGTCGCCAATATGCACAAACCTTTAACTCGTCCACCCTTCTCACTTGGAGTTCCTGCTAAATAAACAATAAGAAGAGAAGCCATTAACACCAATGTCTCTTGTGGCCCACGTCTCTTGAAGAAATAAAATCTCATGTTTTTGAATAAATTCTATAAAGGAAGGATCTAATGCTTTCCTTATCCACCCTGCAATATTCCATGACAGCAGAGATATCTGGGTGTTCTTTTGTTGGAACATTTTTTGTCAGGATGTTTTTGTGGGTGCTGCTACTGAATTAGATGGGTTTCTATATTTGACAGCAAGAAGTTGTTCTTTTGTAATTTTCTTCCCTACCACTTGATTGCTTACATCCTCTTCCAATATTTCTGTGAATCTAACTGGGGAGCTGGTCTGCTAACATTGGAAATTATGGGGAGGAGCCTGCTGCAATGGCGAAAGAGGCTAATATTTTTCTCCCGGAGCAGAGGAGAATAAAAAACCCCGAGAAGCCTTATTAAAAGAAAGAAAGACTGTAAGTAAATAAGGAAAATAATGTGGGAAGGAATGTAAGATAAGATATCAGAGTGGTTTGATTCTTCTCCAGCTGGAGGAAAATAAAAGACTTTGTTTAAACTGGAAATAGTTGTTGAGACGGAACCAGAGTAAAGCTATTTTTGGTTTCTGTTGCTAATTTTTTATGTCTAAGCAAAAGGGGACTAAAGATTTTAAACAGCCTGTCTGGAGACGTTTAAGGGCAACAGATAAAACATATAATCGTCTAGTTGGAGATTTGGAAAATATAAATTTAAACTCTAACGGAGACGAACAACAAATCAAAATGGCTATGAAACAGAAGGCTAACGGGAATGAAGATATGAAAGCATTTATACAGAAACTTATAACAGAGTCTAATCAAGCTTTGGTAGCCACACTGACATCTAAGATAAGAGCGGAAATGACTGAAATGTATGCAAATATTTCAAAAGAGATAAAAGCTTTGGATTTCAAAGTGGATGATAAAAAAAAACTCAAGCAGAGCAGCAGACAAAGTTAGTAGAATATGATGACAAGATTTCTCAGCTGGAGAAGCAGATCATACAGTTGCAGGATCAAAATCGAAGAAATAATGTGAGAATTTGTGGGTTTGCAGAGCTACCACAGGAAAATCAAAAATCCTTGAAAGAAGAAGTGTTAAAATGGCTAAAAAGCATTGTTCCTGAGATTTTGTGGGAACAACAGGACATAGAAAGGATTCATCGTGTGACAGCTATGAAGAGGGGAATAACCCCCAGGGATATTATTATGAGACTGGCTAATTTCAACAAAAAGGATGACTTGATGAAAGCTATCAGAAAGAACCCAGGAATATCGAAGTATCGAGAGAATACAGTGGAAATCTATAATGATCTATGCCGGGAAACAATAAATTGGAGAAGAGAAGTGAAGCTTTGTATTATAGTTTTACAGAAAGCTGGAATAAGATACAGCTGGGGATATCCCATTTTTTTGAAATTCCAATGTGCTGGCAAATACTACAGAATAAATTCTCTTGAACAAGGATTACAACTTTTGAAAAATCTGAAATTGACACAGCAAGATGAAAAGGAAGATGAAGGTGTGGTTGGCGGTGCAGAAGAATTAGCAGTGGGAGGAGTGAATGGAGGAGAAGAGAAGAAGACCTCGGGAGACAAAAGAAAGAACAGAGGTTGAGGAGGACGGAAGGAACATTATGATACAATAAAAGAAGATGAAAGAGAACTTTATAGAGCAGGAGAAGGATTGATGACCAATGATTAGAACATATCTTTATAGATTCTATATGGATAGAGATTGAATATGTATATATAAAGTAAAAGGGTAGAGAGAATGAAGGGAGGGGAAGAGAGGGAAAAAAAATATGGGAAAGAAAATTAATCCGGAGAGGGTATTGGTCTCTATGCCTGGAGTTGGTATTCCTTTACCCCCCCCCCAAGACCATTAGTGGTCGTTGGCAAAGCAAGAACGCTTTGAAGGGAAAGGGGGGATGAATGTATGTGTGGGTAGGGGAGGGATAGATGGGGAGGGAGGGTGTGGGAAGGGGGAAGGGAAGGGAAAGGGGAGCACTACACTAAAGAGCCAACGGGGAGTAGGATTAAGGGATTGTAAATATGAAAAATGGAGAATAGATTGAGAATATCAACATTAAATGTGAAAGGATTAGGGTCAATAATAAAGAGAAAAAGGATAGAATCGATATTAAAAAAAGATAAGGCTGATATAATTTTTTTACAGGAGACACATGGAAAACGAGATAAAAAAAATGAACTTAAATTGAATTGGGTTGCCACTTATGAGGAAGCATTTGGTACATCTAAATCAAGAGGAGTAGCAATTATAATTTCTAAAAGATGTAATTTTATAGTAATAAGTGTAGAGTTAGATGAAAAAGATAGATATGTAATTATTTAAGGCGAAATAGATGGAGAAATATATGTTATAGCGAATATTTATGCACCAAATGATAAGCAAAAAGTTTTATGAAGAAATATTTAATAAGATTAAATATATAAAAGGAGATTATATAATAATGGCAGGTGATTTTAATATGGTGATGGACAGGTGGAAAGATAAATCAGATCCATTAATTAGAGATAGATATAATAATATAACTATTTTAAATAAATTGGTGAATAGAAATGAACTGGTAGACGTTTGGAGGTTAATAAAGGGTGAGGAAAAGAAATATACGTATTATTCATCAGTTCATAAAAATTATTCAAGAATAGATTATATTTTTGTATCTAAGAATATTATACCTAGATTAATAAATTCGGAGATTGAAACAATAAAAGTAACAGATCATGCTTTGATGAATTTGGATATAGCTATGAAAAAGAATTACAGAGAAGCAAAATGGTGGAGATTGGATACTAATCTACTTAATTATAAAGAGATAGTAAATAAAATAGAAAAGGAATGGCAAGAAATTTGGGACATAAACAATAAGGACGTAACACAAGATGTATTATGGGATACTATGAAGGCAGTGGTAAGAGGATTATGTATTAAAGAATCAAGAAAATTAAAGAGACAATTAGGGGGAAAAAATTGAAATTAGAAAAAGAAATAAAGGAATTAGAGAATGAATATATAATAGATAGGACAAAGCAGAAGTATATAGTATTACAAGCAAAAAGAAATGAATTAGAAAAGATAGAAATGGATGAAGTTCAGAAAAAGCTAATATATTTGAAAAGGGAATTTTTTGAATATAGTAATAAAAATTCTAAAATGCTGGCTAGATCAGTACAATAAAAAAAAACAGGAACATGATTGGAGTAATAAAAGATAAATTCGGTAAAGAAAAAAGACTGATGAAAGAAAAATTAAAAATATTTGAGGAATTTTATTGAGAACTGTATTCAGCAGAAGAAAAGTCAGTAGAGAACCTAGAGGAATATATTAATAAGAATTGGAAAGTAAGGCTAACAGAACAAGATAAAGGGTTGATGGAAGAAATGATATCAGAAGAGGAAATTGAAGAAGTAATAAATAATTTAAAAGGAGGGAAATCGCAGGATTGAATGGACTAGGTCCAGAATTTTATAAAACATTTAAAAAATGTTTAATTCCTAAATTAAAAGTATTATATAATAGTATATTAAGGGGCGATAAAATCTCATTATCATGGAAACAGTCATTAATAATATTAATTTTAAAACCGGGAAAGGATTTTAGGGATCCAAGTTCTTACAGACCAATATCTTTAATAAATCAAGATGCAAAAATATTGACTGCAATAATGGCGAGGAGGTTAAATAAATTTATTTATAAGTATATACATAAAGATCAATGTGGTTTTATCCAAGGAAGACAGATGGCAAATTTAATAGGGAAAACGATAAATAAAATAAATATAATGGATAGAGATAAACAAAAAGCTGGAATTTTAGCGTTAGATATATTTAAAGCCTTTGATTGTGTGGAATGGCCAGCATTAAAAATAATTTTAAATAAAATAGGATTAGGAGAGAGATTTAAAGGGTTAATAAATCAATTATATTCACATAATACATCTGTAGTGATGGTAAATGATGGAATTACAGAACAGATCCAAATATCAAGAGGAACGAGACAAGGATGTCCATTATCTCCAATTTTATTTGCAATAGTTATAGAAACATTAGCGAATGTAATAAGAAGTGATGAGAATTTGGAAGGAATTGGAATTAAGGAAAAAAATAAAATAAATTTATTTGCAGATGATACGTTGTTAACAATTAAAGATCCAGTTAAAAAGATAGACAGGATAGACAAACATTTAAAAGAGTTTGGGGAGAAGACAGGATTAGAAATAAATTGGGCCAAATCAGAAATAATGTTGTTCAATTATACTAAAGAAGAAGTACAAAAATTTGTAAGGAATAAAAAAATGTTACTTAAAGTAAAAGAATCAAATATTTAGGAATAGATATTACAAAAAATTTACAAGGATTGCAGGAAAAAAATTATAAGAAATTAAAAGCAGAAATTAAACAAAAATTAGAGGATTATAAGAATATAAAATCATCATGGTTTGGTAGAATAGCAGTGGTAAAAATGAAAATACTGCCTAAAATTAATTTTTTGTTTAGAATGTTACCAATAAAAGTATCAGAGGAAGAATTAAAAGAGTGGCAAAAGTTATTAAATAATTTTTGTAATGGCAATAAGAGAGCGAGGATTAATAAGAAATATTGGTACAAAAGTCAAAAAGAAGGTGGCCTGGGACTTCCAAATTTAAAATGGTATTACTATGCAAATCAACTGAGGTATATTATAGATGGAGTCTCAGGAAAAGGTGATTTAGAATGGTTAGACAGAAGTTATGAATATTGAGATGAAATTGGAAAATATATTTTTTAGGAATATTTCGAAGAAAGAAATAGAAAAGATAGAAAATCCCTTTATAAAAAATATAATAGAAATATGGAAGAAAAGCAAAAGAAAATTGTTACTGATTATATCAACATTAACTCCGATAGTAATGATGGAAAAATTTCCAATAAATTTAAGAGAAATAATAGAAAAAGAAATAAAAAAACAAAAAATATTTAGATTAAAAGATTGGATGAAAAAATTAAAAGATTGGAGGAAGAGACATCGCAAAATATAGATATACAAGAATGGAGAAAAATTTGGAAACAACGTCATTTAAAAAAATGATAAGAATAAAAGAGAATTATTATAAAATAGTTTGGAAATGGTATTTGACTCCAGTAAAATTAAACCAGATAGATGAGAAATATTCAAGATTATGCTGGAGAGGATGTCAAAAATCGGTACATATATGCATATGTGGTGGAATTGTAATAAGATAAGGGAATTTTGGCTAAAGGTTTTTAAAGAGATAAATGAGATAACAGGAGTTGAGGTACCAGTATGTCCAAATATAGGGTTGCTGTCTATTTATAATGAGGTGGAGTGTACCCAGGTAACAAAGGAATTAATGACAAATTTATTAACTGCAGCGAGGTTAATAATAGCAAAAAAATGGAAAACAAATGAAAAACTTCAAATACAGGAATGGTATAAAGAAGTGTGGAATATCGCAATTAATGATAAATTAACATGTAGAATTAGATTTATGAAAGGTTTAGTAAAAGGGAATGATTTTGAAGAAATTTGGAAAATATTTTTGGAAAAAGCTTTGATAAGACATGGTAAAGTTACCCTTTCACAAGAAGAATGGCAATTTTGGAAAATGGAATAAATAAAAAGTTGGCTCTGGGTGGGTGGGTTACCATTTGTTGTGATAATAATGTGGTGTTTTGTATAAATTGGAGTTGAGTTGTTTAAATTTGTAATAAAAACAAAACAAAACAAAAACAAAAATGAAAAATAAGTTAAAATATAATTGACTTTGGGGTTAATATGTTAAGTAACAAGATTATATTTAGTAATAGTATTAGATTAAATTTAAGGGAAAAATATAGAATTAAGAATGATATTACTATAATAATAATGAGTATAATGAGAATAAGAATTAGAGATAGGTAATAAAAATATATAAGTAATCGGGTATAGAATAAGCTGAATAAGTTTTTGATTGTGATTATATAGGAGAGAAATAATAATGTAAGTTTTTTTGGTTGAAATCTTTTTGTTTTATTATTAGTTGTACCACATGGTGTTTTATTTTTGTGTTTGTGTTATATTAATAAAATAAAATAAAAAATTACAAAAAAAAACATTGGAAATTATTGGAATAGTCCTCTTTGGGAGTTGATGAGCAGGAGCGTTGTGAAGTATTATTGATCCTAATAATTCGTTGTCTAAAAGTGGCTTGTCAGTCTGTAGAGGGGCTTTTGTCTTAACAGTTGGTGACATCAACTCAAATGTAGTAGATTGCGCAGTGAGTTCAGGAGGTCTTATGATGATAGGCAATGTTTGTTTTTTCCCTTGAGGAAATGAAACACAAATTCCTTTATTTTTATGGTGATTTTTCTCAGATAAATGTGCAGTTGCTGTCTCTAAGACTACTTCTGCAACAGTAGTTTTATGTGTATTTGAGAACTGCTTGTTAAATAATATCATCCTCAAAATATCTAAACGTTTCAGGATACTATTTTGTTCCTCAGGGGGTAAGGCAGAGAATGAGTTCAGTAATGCTTCCTCCTCATTAAAGCATATTTCTTCTTTCTGGTGGTGTAGGAAGCACCACGGCCTTTCGCCTCATCTGTGCTGCTTCAGCGGCATCTCTGGGGTAGTTGAGCGGATCAGTGAAAGCTCTCCAGACACCTTCTTCACAGAGAAACATTTTCATTTTAATCGACCAAGTGAGGTAATTCGTTCTGTTCAGCCTCGTCAAAGGCAGGTTGCTAATTAAACTTTGTTCCATGGCTGTTCAACCCTCGGCAACAGCCGCAGCACAAGCCTTGAGAAAACTCCGGCAGACGCACCATCAATCAAAAACTGGCCTTAAAAACACTCTGGCCCCTGGCAGCACCAGGACATGCAGCGTGAGCGTAGGCTGCGGCCCATAACCTGTCGGTAAATGCAGGGGGCATGCTGGAATACTAGCATGACCCACAGTTTAGCTGCCCTTAGAAGCAAGACAAAAACTTGTTTAGTCCCATGAAGCTGCCAGAGAATGAGGCCATCTAGGTTGTCTAAAAACTACTCTGTTTATTGAAAGCAAAGCTGGATTACATATTGAGCAGTGCACCTAGGTGAAGTCCATGTCTGAACAACAGGTCACAAGAAGAGAGACAATTTGATTCTAAGGTGAAAGCGTTCCAAACGGATCGCAGAGGAGAGTTTCTGGCTGAGAGTATGCAGCTGTGGTTCAAAAGCAAGGGCATTGTGCACAGGACCACTGCCGCTCACGCAGGTTTCCAAAACGGAGTAGCTGAAAAAACTGCTGGAGTGTTGCAGACTCTCATGCACAGCCTGCTCAGTGATGCAGATTTGCCTCTGAATTTCTGGGGAGAGGCAATTCTGGCTGCCAGTTACATACACAACAGGCTTTGGAGTTCAGTCTTTCAGACCACTCCATATGAGCGTTTGTTTGGCAAGCAGCCTTCCATTGCTCACATGAAAGTGTTTGGCAGTTTTGTCTGGGTTCACATTCCCAGGAACCAAAGGAAGAAGGGAGAGGCAAAAGCTCAGCGTTTGAGGTTTCTGGGGTACCAACCAAATTGCAAGGGGTACAGATTCTATGCTGGAAAAGGGTTCTGTGTAGTGTCCAGAAATGCAACTTTTGAGGAACATACAAACTGGTCGTGTGTTCAAGCAGCTTCTGAAGTTTTCCTTCCTGTCTCTCGTGAGCCTCCTGCTCGCCCAGAGCAGCCTGCCGCCTCAGTTCCTGGTCCCTCAGGGGTTAAATCTGAGCCTGAATCAGAGCCATCCCAGGAGGAGGGTGCTGCAAGGGGAGAAGCGGCTTCGAGCACAGGGGAAAGGAAACGGCAAGCTACAAAAAGGTTTCGCAGCTTGGATGATGATGATGGTCAGAGAGACCAGCCAGTGCGAGTTCCCAGGAGGTCAGAGAGAAAAACAAAAGGGAAGCCTCCAAAAAGATATTCCCCCTCTTCACTGACTGTGCATGCCTGTTTAGTGAATTGTGAGCCTGCTAGTTTTGCTGAAGTAGAAGAGATGCCCCAAGACCAGGCAGAGTTCTGGTGGGAGGCGATGCAGAGTGAAATTGATTCCATCACTCAACACAAAGTGTATACCCTATGTGAACTTCCAAAGGGTGTCAATCCTGTTGATTGCCGATGGGTCTATAAGTTAAAGACCACTGCTGATGGGCAAGTTAAACACAAGGCTCGTTTGGTGGCTCGTGGGTTCAACCAAGATGAACAGACATTTGATGAAACATTTGCCCCAACAGTCAAAATGCAGTCCATAAGACTGGCGCTGGCCATGGCAGCGTGGTGAAAATCCCTGGTGTGATAATGGGGCTTCCCATTATCTAGACTTAGCTAAAGGGGGACATTGCCCTCTTCAGGTAAACCAAGGGTTAATAAGGTGTTGGGGACTAGATTGCATCATAGGTCATGTGGTCAACATCATAGGTCATGTGGTCAGCATCATAGGTCACAGGGTGAGACCTGACCAATCAAAAAAGGAAAGAGGTGAGCATCTTCAGGATGCTTCCAGATGCTTCCAAGGAGAGGTTATAAAAACTTCTTGGAGGCCATGTGGCCGAGAGATAACAAAGGGATAACAACCAAAGAACCTCCTGGAGGGGGGTTCTGTGCCAGTAGCAGGCTGGAGGCCATAGGCTTCGCCTCCTGGCCCTTCCTTTAGAACATCTAAGCCTAGGAACAACTGTGAGTAATTAGACTAAAGTTATCTAGTCGCATTAGGGACTTTTCTGTTATTTTGGAGGCTGGCTGATCTAAAGAATGTATCTGTGCTTTCATATCTGTTCTTTCTGTAACTAAGCGTGCCTGGGAAGAGGGAGCTTCCCATGTGTGGTAATTTGCCTTGTTTATTTACCTACCTTTAATAAATACTTTCTGTAAAAGACCCTGTTTCTCTCCTTCCCATGCCAAGCTAGGTAGACTGGGGGGAAAGGAAGATCCTTAAGCTTAGGGATGTACGTGGTTGGACAGGGTCCCGCTGTACTGTCCAAATGTCCAGATAATTCATAATTCAGCGGGTGGTGGCAGCGAAGATGAATTAATAGCTAAAATTCATAAAAGGCTGGAAAATACGTCCCAGCAGCACATGGGGTCACTTTCCAGCCTCACACCTGGTCACACACTTTGACATCACAACTGCTTATCTCAATGCAGATCTGCCAGAGGAGATCTACTTAAAACAGCCTGGTGGGTTTGTTGTCCAGGGGAGAAAAAATCTAGTCTGGAAACTTCACAAGTCTATATGGGCTAAGGCAGTCAGCTCGTTGTTGGAACATGTGTCTAGACAAAGCTTTGCAAGAGTGTGGGTTCAAACAGAGCATAGCTGACCCCTGTGTGTATGTCAAATGTACAGGGGAAAGTCTAGAAATTCTTTTGGCATATGTGGATGATTTGTGTTTGATCTGTGGCAAGTGTTCTCCAGTGAACTAGGCAAGAAATTCCAGATCAGGAATCTGGGGCCAGTTCAAAACTACCTTGGGATAGAAATACAAAAGTCCAAGGGTGGTTTTCTGCTGAATCAGAAGCAAAAGATTGTAAAACTGTTGGAAAAGTGTAACATGACTGATTGTAAAAGTGTGAAAATGCCAATGGTTCAAGGATTCTGTAAAAATACAGGAGATGTGATGTTTTTGGACAAAAAGTTGTATCAATCTGTAATTGGGAGTCTTCTCTATCTAGCCGAGTCCTGTCGGCCTGACATTGCCCTGAGTGTGAACATATTGAACATATTGGGGAGGGCAAGTTCTCAGCCCACTCAATACCACTGGCAAGGTGTAAAAAGGGTGTTGCGATACTTAAAAGGTACTATGGATCACTGTTTGTGTATCACTCCTGTTCAAATGCCAGAAATTGTTTGCTGTTCTGATAGTGATTTTGCAGAAGATGTGTCAGACCGCAAAAGCACTTCTGTTATGTTGTAAAATACAGTGGGGCTCTGATTGACTGGAAAGTGAAAAAACAAAGTACTCTGGCACCTTCCACTGCTGAAGCTGAGTTTGCCAGCTTGTCTTCTCTGCATAATGAGTTGGTGTGGTGTTTGCAATTGATGAAGGATCTGAAAATACATGTACACACGCCTGCGAACGTCTTCTGTGATTCCCAAGCGTGTATTCAAATGGCTGTAAGTGACAGAGTAAAGTCTAGAACGAAACATGTGGATATCAAGTATCAAAATGTGAAACTGTCTGTTCAGAACAAGGTTATAGCTTTGCTTTTTTGTGCTTCACAAGAGAACCTAGCTGATATTTTTACAAAGCCTCTTTCTGCTGTCAATCATACTCAAATGCTTAACAGGTTGGGGATGATGGGTCCTGCAGTTTCCAGTACGCGAAACAGCTTCGAAACAAGAAAGGGAGTGTTGAGTGTTACTGCCCAAGACAGCTCTGTCTGTTCCTGCCTTAAGGGTTAACTGTTTCTTGTTTACTTCGCTGCACTTCGCCGTTACTATGGAAACGCAGCAGCCGCCGAGAATGTGTGTGTGTGTTATCTCTCCAGGTCCATTCTCAAAACAAAGTAGTGTTTTGTCTAGTAAAGTTCCCATTCCCATGTATTCGGACCTGTTGACAAGTTTATACTTAAGAGCTGCCTAAAAACAGGCAGAGTGTTCTTTTTTTCTGTTGCTGTTCTGTTCTGTCTCTCTTCTTGTGAGCTGTTGTTCATTCACCTAGGTGCATTGCTCAATATGTAATCCAGCTTTGCTTTCAATAAACGGAGTAGTTTTTAGACAACCTGGATGGCCTCATTCTCTGGCAGCTTCATGGGACTAAACAAGTTTTTGTCTTGTTTCTAAGGGCAGCTAAACTGTGGGTCATGCTAGTATTCCAGCATGCCCCCTGCATTTACTGAAAGTCTCATATCAATAAAAACTTCACTTTAATTAGCACCCTCATGGTCCCAGCTCAGTGTTACAACTTACTTCTTATCTTCAACTCTCAGTAAAGCGTCTGTCACTCCTCCAGCCAGGAAAAAACTATAAATCTTCCTTCTTACAAAGCTCCACTTCATCTCTTAGCAATTAAGATATGGATCTGAAAAGATTTAGCCGTTTTCAATAGCTTGTCTGAAGGTTTAACGAGAGAGCTCTACTATCACGAGTCTGTCTCCAATGCCATCTTGGCCATACCCCCTCACCTTGAAATGAAGTGCCTAGAACTGGACACAGTATTTCAGATGATGTCTGACCAAAGCAGAATAGAGTGGTACTATTACTTTCCTCAATCTAGACATCACACTCTATTGATGCAACCAAGAATCATGTTGGCTTTCTTGGCCGTTGCATCACACTGCTGACTCATCTTCAGTTGGTGGTCTACTAAGACTCCTAGATTCCTTTCAAACCTATTGTTGTCCAACCAGGTGTCTCTCATCCTTATACTTGTGCATTTCATTCTTTCTGCCTAGGTGAGGGACCTTACATTTCTCTCTGTTGAAATTCATTTTATTAGCTTTGGTCCAGCTCTCCAATCTGTTAAGGGTCATTTTGAATTTTGATCCTCTCCTCTGAGATATTAATACCCTCTCCCAATTTGGTATCATCTGCAGATTTGATCAGCATGCTCTCTATTCCTTCATTCAAGTCATTGATAAAGATGTTGAACAGCACTGGGCCGAGGACAGAACCCTGCGGCTCCCCACTAGTCACTTCTCTCCTTGATGAAGAGAAGCCATTGGTGAGCACCCTTTGGGTTCAGTCAGTGAACCAGTTACAAATCCACCTTACAGTAGCACTGTCTGGCTCACATTTTACTAGCTTCTTTGCAAAAATGTCATGGTGAACTTTGTCAAAGGCCTTGCTGAAGTCAAGATATGCTACATCCACAGCATTCGTTTCATTTATCAAGCTTGTAACTCTGCCATAAAAAGAGATAAGATTAGTCTGGCATGACTTGTTTTTGAGAAACCCAGGTTGACTTTCAGTGTTCACGGCATTCCTCTCTAAATGCTTACCAATTGCCTGTTTAATGATTTACTCTGGAATCTTTCTGGGTATTGATGTCAGGCTGACTGGGCAGTAATTATTTGAGTCTTCTTTTTTTCCCCTTTCTGAAGATGGGGACAACATTTGCCTTCCTCTAGTCTGCTGAGACTTTTTCTTTTCTCCAAGAATTCTCAAAGATTATTGCCAGTGGTTCTGAAAGCACTTCTGCTGGTTCTTTTAATATCCTTGGATGTAGTTTATCTGGCCCTGGAGACTTTAATTCATTTAGAGTAGCCAGGTATTTCTGTACTACTTCTCTACCTATTCTATGCTTTTCTACCTATTCTGTGATCAGTTCAGACCTTTCCCATTTTGGCTGATGGTATGTTTCAGGGTGCTTATCAAGATACTAGTGTTTTTGATGGCATATGAAAAAACCGTGAAAGTCTACGTATACCAGGGAGCCTAGTCTACATCCTTCCCGTCTGGACACCTTTGGCAGACACTTCTATTCTGCCTCCTCCCTTATTGTGAGGGTCTCCAACACGCTGGCCTATCTTGCTGCGTACCAATGCAACCTTCTGGACAGATTCTACTCTTTGCTGGCCCATCTTCCAGAAGACCATCGGACGAGTGCGGTCCAATTCTACAACGAGTCGGTAGCGCTCTCCAACCAGGAAATCCTGTCCTCGTGGCACACAGTCGAAAGAGTGGCCCCAGTGATGGTGGCCGCCGTTGCCCTTAGACACTTCGCCTGGTCAGGATCTACAGACTTCCAGGAAGACAGCAGGAAGCGGATCGAGGACCTGCCTTTTGACAGGCAAGGCCTGTTCCACTTCACCACCGACGAGGCGATGGATCATCTGGTGAAGGTGCACCTCACAGCAAAGCGGATGGGGATCCACCAGACACCACAGTCTCGGCGCAGCTTTACTTCCCGCTCTCCTGGCACCATTCCGCTTCTTCCACCTACCAGCCTCGCTCTCCGCGCTGGGCACTGGCTCAACCCTCGACATCGTCCTCTGCCCGGAGACCTCTGTGAGGACACCAGTTCTCTTTGAGGAAGTCTTTGTCTATGACGAAGTCACGGTTTGACAGCCCACGCGGGTCGCCACCATATCCACTCTTCAGCCTGCCTACCAGCTTTGTCGATCATCCATGATTGGCCCGTCATCTCAGCAAATGTCATCACGTCACAACGGACTCTTGGGTTCTCTCCTTCATCTGTCTTGGCTATGCCATCGAGTTTCAAAATATACCACCTTGAGGCATCTATTATTCCATCGGCCAACTCGCCTCTGTTGGAGGAGATCCAGTCCCTGTTGCACAAAGAGGCCATAGAGCAGCTACCGTCCTCAGCCAGTACCACCGGCTTCTTCTCCCGGTATTTTACGGTACCGGAATCGGACGGTACCTTACGACCGATCCTGGACCTCAGAGGGGTGAATTCCTACATCCTCCCCATGCAGTTCAAGATGGTCACTCCTTCTCCATCCTCCCTTTCCTACGACGCCGGGATTGGTTCGCCTCCATTGACCTACGAGACGCCTACTTTCACATCACCATTTGTCCACAGCACAGACGATACCTTTGATTCGCCGTCGACGGTACCTGCTACTAGTACAAGGTGCTACTGTTCGGACTCTCCACCGCGCCCAGAGTCTTCACCAAATGCATGGCCCTGGTGGTATTGCACCTCCGCACAAGGCGCTTTATGGTATACCCCTACCTGTTGGTGGCGTCCTGCAAGCAGACGTTGTACGAGGACATCCACCTCTCCCTCCTGTCCTGCCTTGGCCTCAAGGTAAACCTGAAGAAGTCATACCTCAAACCAACCAGGGTCCTGGACTTCACAGGGACAACCCTAGACTCGGTCTCTGCCAAGCCCTATCTTCCAGCAAAACGAGCACACACTCTGTGCTGAGCTGCTACCATTGCTCTCTGCACCCCGGTCATCTCGGTGAGACTGACCCAGCTGCTCCTCGGCTACATGGTGGCGACTGCGTTGGTCACTTTTTTTTCCCAACTTCGCGCCTGCCCGCTCCAGCATTGGTTCGTCAGGGCCTTCGATCCCCTCCTGGACGACCAGAGCCATTTGCTTCGGGCCCCTCAGCAGGTGTGCTGCTCCCTTCTCTGGTTGCTCTCCTCCCGACACCTGCTCTCGGGAATGCCGTTCCGAGAACCGTGCCCCCGGGTCACGGTAACGATGGATGCCTCCCTATACAGATGGGGAGCACATTGCGATGATCTCAGGGTGCAGGGCCGCTGGGTCGGTCCAGAGACTCGCCTGCACATCAATGCCCTGCAACCCCTCGCCGCCCTGAAAGCTCTATGAGCCTTCTGCAACCTGGTCGCTGGCCGCACGATGCAGATCCTGATGGACAACACAATGGCTGTCTGCTGTGCGAACAGGCAAGGAGGGACCCAGTCTACCATCCTCCTCTCCATAGCTCTTTGTCTCTGGGACTGGTGTGTACCGCTCTGAGTTCACCCCATGGTGGTGCACCCGGTGGGCCATGAAAACACTACGGCAGACACCCTCAGCAGAGACACCTCGAGCTACTATGAGTGGTCCCTCTCTGATACCGCTTTTCAGGAGGTGCTAGCCCGATGGGGTGAACCATCAATCAACCTCTTTGCCAGCAACCTGAACAGGAACTGCCCCCGCTACTGCTCAAGAGCCGGCCTGGATCGAGGCTCTCTCGGCGACTCTTTCCAGTTCCATTGGGGCGACAGTCTCCTCTATGCGTTCCTGCAGTTTCCTCTCCTGGGCGGTATGGTCGCCAAGATCCTGGCGGATCGCACCGACGCCATTCTTTTAGCCCCATACTGACCGAGACAGCAGTGGTTCAGGCCCCTCTTCGAGGCTGCTCGCGGCCGACTTCCCTGGTTTCCGATGGTACCGAATCTCCTGTTGTATTCGTACGGTCTTGTGCTGCACCCAGACCTACCACTCCTGTCTCTCCACGCGTGCAGGATAATCCCTTAGATGCTCCTGCCATACGGGATGTCCTCACCGCCGCCAGGAAGGAGTCTATGCGACGCTCTTACCACTACAAGTGGCAGAGGTTCACTGCCTTGGTGAATGGACACCGTGAACCGGTATCGCCGGTTGCTCTGTCTACCATGCTGCACTTCCTTCTGCACCTTCGAGAACAAGGACTGGCTTTTCCCTCCTTAAAGGTCTAACTTGCAGCTATCGTTACTTACCAGCCACGTGGGTCCCCCTCGGCAGTGCTACCCTCAAGCAGTTCATGAAAGGCCTGCAACACCTTTATCCGCCAGTATCACCACTGCTACCACCCTGGTCACTGTCCTTGGTGCTATCCCAGTTGACGTGACCGCTTTTCAAGCCCATGGTTACTGCTGATGACAGACTCTTGACCATGAAGACTGCCTTCCTCGTAGCTGTCACCTCGGCCAGGCGAGCGAGCTGTCAGCCCTATGATCCGACGAGCCCTTCTTGGTCTTCCATCGGGACAAGTTGGTCCTCCGACTGGACATCTCCTTCCTACCCAAGGTTGTCTCTGACTTCCATCTTAATCAGGACGTCATCCTTCCTACTTTCTATCCTGACCTGACTACGCCTCTGGAGCAATCTCTCCACTCCCTCGATGCTCGTTGGGCTCGAGCCTTTTACACTCAACGGACTTCCTCCTTCCGACAGACTCCTCACCTCTTTGTCTGCTATGGTGGTTGTTGGAAAGGACACTAGGTATCCACCCAGAGATTTTCCAAATGGGTGCCTCAGACCATTCTTCTGGCGTATGAACTGACTAAACAGCCTCCTCCAGCTTTGTTCCATACCCACTCCACGAGAGCCGTGGCCTCCTCAGCAGCTCTCCTTCGAGGTGTCCACCTGCAGGAGCTGTGCCGTGTGGCTACCTGGTCATGACCTTTGACCTTTGTGTGCCACTACTGGTTGGACTGTTGAGCCAGACGGGATGCCCGTTTCGGACGTGCAGTATTGTCTTCCATTCTCTAGGACCTGACTCACCATCCACTGGTAAGCTACACAATCTTCCAATGTGTGAGGCACAGAGACCATGAAGAAGGAGGACAGGTTGCTTACCTGTAACTGTAGTTCTTTGAGTGGTCATCTGTGCCCTCACACAAACCCGGCCAGCCGTCCCCTCTTCAGGTCCTGCCCTGGAGGACTCTAGAACTGAGGAGAGACCGTTGGCTTGGCGGGCTGAGCATGCTCAGTACGAGCATGGAGGAGGGGTTCCTGCCAAGCTGCTTAGCTCTAGAATCTTCTGAATGCTACCGCGCATGTGCGAAGTTCCCAATGTGTGAGGGCACAGATGACCACTTGAAGAACTACAGTTACAGGTAAGCAACCTATCCTTACGGTTTCAATTTCATAAATGGGAAGTTATGAGCCTCAGGGGTTTTTTTCCAGAGGTTGATGGAAGATATCCTATTCAACTTATGAAGTTTTTTTTTCCTCGCTGACCATGAGTCTGCTTCCCCCCCCCCTTTAACGTGCTCTTTTGTTTGCATTTCATAAGTATTCTTTTAGTTATCCTTGAATTGTCTTAATTGTCCTTTGTTTTGGAGCTTTCCTGAATCCAAGTGGGGTTTCCTCCTATACTGGATAGAGGTTGTATCTACTTGTTTTAGGTCCTGTTTCTTAAGTAGGAGTAGTAAACCTAGTACAGAGGATGCCCTTTGTCTGCTGATGACAGTGAACCTTCAGTAAAAGTAAACAATGTTAGTTTTTATTGCCTTTCTAAGAAACAAGAGAATGGTAAATACATTCTGAAAACATTAAAAAAACAGCCTAGAGTTTGTTTTTTATAGATATATTTAATGAGAAAGACAGCACAGTGTACTGGTTTGAGTGTTTCCTTGCTGTGCCATGGGTTGACCTTGGTCTTGTCATACACTGTCAGCCCCAGAAAACTGTGATAAGTTCACCTTGGTTGGAATAAGTTGGAAACAAGTTGAAGGTACACAAAAATATAGTTATTGACTTTAGTAAAGATATTTCTATACTGATGGCTTAACACTACTTAGATGTTCTTCTGCTGCAGGCTACATGTGGAGTTGCATTTGTCTTCCCCTGCTTACAGTTATTTTGTGTATGTGTGTGGGTACAATCCACTGTTCCATCAACACTAGCGTGTATGATGAAGGATGCACATACCATTTTTTCAAAACAGTTTTATCAGTGTATTTTTTTAAAAAGTACTAAATCAGTTATCACAATCTCAGTGTTATTTGATGGTTTCAAACTAGAAACATGTTTTTTTTAAATGAAAATGGTAAAATTAGCGGTGATAAAAGGGCATTGACCTGTATTTTTGTTCTAAAACAGTTATCATTTAACTGTTGCTGTAGAAATCCTTTCTTTAAAAAATAGACAAAATGAAATACAAATCAAAGGGGTTTTTTTGAATAAAAACATAGCTGAAATGGTAACAATCAAAGGTGATGGGGTAACTATAGTATAGTACAGAGGTGTGCAGAGAGATTACCCAGCTAGTATGCCACTGCTCAGGTTGAAAGTATGCTTCTTAACAAATGGAAGTTTATTGCTTAGTTTGCATCTCGAACTACTGTTCCAATCCTTTTTTTTAAAAAAAGTCAGATTTTCTGCATAAAAGAAAGATGGAAAAAATAGAAGGAAAACAAGAAAGGCCAATAATTTCATGACACTGTCATAAAAGCTGAATAAACCACCTGTAGCTTTTCCACAATAAAAATAGTACAAAGGTTCTCCAAGAGGATGGAATCTTATGGGTATAAATGGGTCAACTGAAAAGCAAATAATGGCAGATGTTTTGTTGGGAACATATGCATGTATATGTTAACTGTGTACATCCTTATGTTTTTCAGTGATCACTGCAAAGATTGACTTACCTCCCTCCACTGCAGTTACCACAGACCCCCTCTGATGTACTGTTACCCTGCTGAAGCTATCTCCAGCCTATCCATGCCTTAGGGGGAGCTGGGTGGGGCTGCATAAGTGTTTGGCTGTGTTCCCATAGCTAGATGTGAAGAGATTGCCTCCGCTGCTGCGACCTCCAGAGGACTCCAGTGGATTTCAGTGGGTAGTCTCTTTGTGTTAGCTATAGGGACATAGCCAGGTGCTGTTGTGATCTCCCCCACACCGTGCAGGGCATGAATTAGCCATGGGGAGGTAGAGTTTCAGCAGGGCTATGGTAGGCCCAGGGAGTGATAAAGCTATCAGTGTGCAGCAGCGCTGCCATAGGTAGCTCTGCCATCATGTCTTGCCATTTTGAAGACTAAAAACTGGTGAGCTGAAAGAAACTTGTTCCATCTCTTTGCCTTTTTTCATTTTTGTGGTCTTATCCTAAAGTGCCTCTGTGTGGCCCCCACATTTGAACTGGCTCTGCAAACCGGACAAGTGGTTGAGAAAATGGGAAAGTTTTGTGTCAACGTAGGAGTTGCGTACGCAGTTCAAGGGAATAGAAGTAAGAGTTTCTTTAATGTATTTATAAGTCTATCTTGCTGCCCAACATTTAAACATGTATAAAATGAAGTCATACAAATCTTGTTAACTATTTTTGCTATAAAATACATATTCAGTAACACTTCATAGAGTTCTGCAGCAGTTTTCCATCTCTTGCAGCAGTCTTTTTAGTAGCTAAAAAACAGCATTAACCCCCCAACCTCCTGCTTTCCTTTTACTTAAATCTCTCTAGTGCCGAGAGGAACTGTAATAGAAGAACAAATAGTAATTGGAACTCCTGGGTCCTTGCTAGATTGGTGTTTCAAGCTAAAATTTGTGGATGTGAAAAAGATAAAAGTGTTTGTGCTGGATGAAGCAGATGTCTTAATCTGCAAACAGAATTTTTCAGACCAGAGTGTCCGTATTCAGAGGTAAATGTATTTTGCTTATTACTTAGAAAAGTTCTGAAGAAATAATTTGTTCCTTGTAGAAAATGCTACATGCATTCTTTTTGAAAATGTAGAAGGAAGGCTTTTTTAAAAAGAAACGTGTGTACCAATAAAGCTTGCTTTTCAGTCACCTTAATATTTAGGAAGGGCACATGGTTTGTATGGCCTGCCTATGGAAAAGTAGCTTCAGATGTAGACTATAAAATAACTCACATGGTGTTTTTCATTACATTTGTTTTGTTGCCTTGTCAGAAAAAAATGTGTGCATGCATGTATTATGGGAAGTGACGTTGTTGCAGAGCTTTGCTTTTTTGTTTTTTTAATTTTTAAATATTTTTATTTATCTATAACAAAAAACACAACAGAACATACCAAAACATATATCATCATACATCGATATACAGATAAAGAGAAGGAAAAGAAGGAGGGGGGATAAGTATCCAGTAATAGATAAAAGAAATGAGAGAGAAATTAGAGGGGGAAAAAGTGACAATAATACTTACATAGGTATATATAAAGTGTGGGTTCATGTGTCAATGTGAATACAAACAAACTGTCCTAAACTGACATAATATTGACATAAAGATAAACTTCCTCCCTGTTCCTAACTGGAGTTCTATTTTATATTAATGATACAAATTTCATCCCATAAGTCTCAAACCTTTAATCTATTAATGCAGTATACTCTGTTTCTAACTTAACTTTCTTGTGGAAAAGGAGATAAAAAAGAAAGTAAAATAAAAAAGAAGATAGTAACCTAACAACAAGAAGAAATCCAAAAAATACCAGAAAATAACGCATACCAGACAATCTTATATTCCAATTATTCTACTATAATATCACTTCATTTCTGTTTGAGGAAAGTTTTGATAGGTTGCCATTCTTTTAGTGTCTTTTCTGCCTCCCCTTTAATATTTTGGGAGAGTTCATCCATCATTGTCATGTCTAAAATTTTATACAACCATATTTCCAAATCGGGGGTTTCCGGACTTCGCCAAAATTTTGCTATTACTATCCTTGCTGCCGTAACCATATATAATACAATTCTCCAATGATCCTTTATTACTGTTGCCTCTAGTTCTTTCATAATATTTAAAAGAAATATTTCAGGCTTCATAGGTATTGTAGTTGATAACATTTCTGACATTGCTATTCTTATCTTATTCCAAAAATATTTGATGCATGAACATAACCACCAGACATGATAAAAGGGTTTAAAAACAAGAAAAAACTTCTTGTTGACATTTCCAACATTTATTGTTGCCTGTCCTATAAATTTTTTCTAATATGCTTGCAGAATTTTGGCACATGCTTGTTTCCTTCTCCACAGCTGTTCAGAATTTTCAGATGTCTCTTTTCACTGGACTGGTGAGAGGAGGAGTCCATACACCCTAGGTTTTCTCCTATCACTGCCCAGAGACAGGCAAGAAAGGAAGTATGTGGGCCACAGGAAAAAAAAATTTGGATTCCCCCAGGTGTCGCTATCTTCTCTGCGGTAGCCTTTCCTTTCCTTCCTTTCCTATATGTACCCAGAGCGGAGCTTTTCCCCTTATTGCTCAACAATTCCAGTTTGAGTCTCTTTCTAATTTCATTATGCATCTCCTGTCTGTTCTTTCTTTGTTTTGGACTTCCTGTTCTCTTTTGTTTTGAAAATTTTCCCTGAGTACCTGTGTGGTGTCATCTTCCTTTCTTTAAGTATTAATACCTCCCTCCCTTGAAGTCCTTCCTAAAATTCTGCCTTTTCTGTGAAGCATTTGGATTTAAATTAACCAAAATTTGCAAATAGGAAAAAAAAAAATATCCCAGCTGCAGTCTTTAGGTAGGAAGCATTTCATAGCAAGTTGTTCCATTGGTTCATCTAACTCAGTGCTGTCTGCAGCGATGATCCATCTAGTTCAAGTTGGAAAAAATGCTTGTGGGTTGCCTCTAGCTTACAGGACTCTCTAACAACCACCGCCAAATGTTTGGAATTTTTTTTTTAAAAGCCCTAGACTCTGCTTGGTAGCATTGGAGGCAATTTTGCAATGGTTCAACTCCCCAGACCATTTTAGGCTAAAGAGAGAGGACCTTTTTCTTACAGGAAAAGGACTGGAACTTGACCTTCTAGTCACTTCCTACCGCAGAAAAGACCTCTCATAAACCTAAAATGGTCCACAAAGGGCACAAAACATGGCAGAAGTGCCTTTCAACAACTCTCTATGGTGTGTGTATGTCTCTCTGTGTGTGTGAATGTATTTTGGTAGGAAAAATGTTTTTTTGGGGGGGTCAGGCAGTGGAGGAGGTATGGCACCCCCAGAAGCCCCTCAGAGGGGCATTGCAGTCCTGTAAACATCAACAGTTGCTCACTAATGATCTAGTTCCAGATAATTGACACTGGTTGGCAGTGAGTCTTCAATATAGGAATCTTTGCTGTCACTGGAGATTCTGTGTGGATATGATATGCAAAGCAGAACAGTGAGCTCTAGCTATCTCCTGATGACTTTCTTTATCAGGAACTTTGGGCAGATGATTTATGAACATAACTGCTATAAGGAGCGATACCCTTGAACTCTTTTTCTTTTCTACCCAGAGCATTATCTGGAAATTGCCAGATGCTTCTCTTTTCAGCAACTTTTGAGGAATCTGTGCTAGAGTTTGCAAAGCGCATTGTCCCTGACCCTGACATTATTCAACTTCGCCGGGAGGAGCTGTCTCTGAACAATATCAGACACTATTACTTTGAGTGTGAGAACAAAGAAGATAAATACAGAGCCCTGTGCAATCTCTACGGCAGTATCACTGTTGGCCAGGCTATCATCTTCTGTCAGGTGAGGTATTCTCCCAGTGAGTGTGTAACTTGGATGGGATCAATAGAGAATCCAGAGCAGATGTTTAGGCATAACCAGGGGGGGAGGTAGTGGTAGGTTATGATTTTGAGATTGAAATTATTGCCTAGTAGATAAGGCAACCATCTACTATGGTTTCACATAGTGTAGTTTCACATTGAGTATTTCCGTTCTTGACTTTTTGGAGGAAGAGGGGACTAGACCTCCTTAAGGGCAGAGATAGCTATGAATCAGGATAGGAAGTGTGTGGCCCTCCAGATGTTTCTGGGCTGCATCAGCTGTGGTGGCCAGAGATGGTGAGAGTAGTGGTTTTATTATTTTATTTATATCCTGTCTTACTCCCAACATAGGACCAAAGGCAACTTACAGCAATGTTAAAGCAAGATACAGCTATAAAAACCTGATGATAAAACAAGCTGAAACATAATTAAGCAAACACCATTCATTTAAAAAGTATAAAATCATTTAGACCTATAAAAAGACCTTTTATCAACTAATTAAGATTCAATTTTCAGTGTAAATGAAAAAAGTCTTTACCTACTAGCAAAAGGAGAGTGGTGGGGATGCGAGGAAGGTGAGCCTAATCTCCCATAAAAGGGAATTCCATTGCCTGGGAGCAGCCACTGGGGCAGCCAATTCCGGTATTCTCACCAGTTGAACCTAGGACGGTGATGACACTATGAGAAAGCCCTCTTCCAAGGATGTTAAGACTTGGGTAGTTTTAGATCAGCTCTAATAATGTTCAGGGGGACACATATACTTGCAGGCATTGGATTGCAAATCCCAGTAGCCCTTACGAGTGATAAGGGATGATGGGAACTGCAGTCTAACATCCAGAAGGCCATGGGTTCCCTGTCTCTGCCTTCTGACTTCACTAAGAGAGTAAATTACTATTTAGATCGGATTGTCCTTATTAACTGGTATCATTAGGAGTCAAAGATGGGAGAAGAAATTGAGAGAATGAGAGAAATTGATGGTACAAGGATAACATATTGAAAGCTACACCTACCATAAGAGAACTAGGCTCTTTTCTAGCACAGTTATGGTCACAGTCTTTCCTGTGTCTCTGTTTCCTACATTCCTTTTATAGACTCGCAAAAATGCTAATTGGCTATATTGGTCACTGACAAAAGATGGGCATCAAGCATCCTTGCTGAGTGGAGAGCTTACAGTTGAACAACGAGCAGAAGTGATCCAGAACTTTCGTGATGGGAAAGACAAAGTCCTCATCTCAACCAATGTCTGTGCTAGAGGTAGGATTTGCAGAAGCAGAAATGTTTTGAGCTGTCAATGATTTGATGCTTTAGCACAGGCATTTCAGCATAAGGTAACCATGTTTATGCTGCCTTGTAGGTATCGATGTGAAACAGGTCACAATCGTGGTCAACTTTAGCCTGCCTACAAAAGTGACATGGCTTGCTGATTTTGAGACTTACCTACACCGTATAGGTCGAACGGGTCGCTTTGGGAAGAAAGGCCTGGCATTCAGCATGGTTGAAAAACAAAACTTACCACTTCTGATCTCAATTCAAGAGCATTTCAGTGAGTAATTGTATTTCCATTTGACCTTTTAAGGCAGAACGCTAGAACTTTAGGTCAGCATGGTGAGTACTTAAGTCTTCCTTCAAAGGTACGCTCACAAGCTTTCAGCTTGTGCCATGCCTTTGAACTCCAAAAATGTACAGCAGTTGGGTTTTTTTAGGGTTTTTTTTGTTTTGTTTTTTTTACTTATTATGTTATTAATCCACATAATAACAAAAGTTCCCTGGACAGATTGCAAAAAACTAAAAGCATTAGACACAATTAGGGATGGGATGAATCCAGAATTTTCAAAATCCATATCTGAATCCCTGGAAGGTTCTGGGAATCCACGGATCTCACGAATCTCAAATCTTTCGAATCCTTTTTTTAAAAAGGGTTTAAAAAGCAAGGGAGAGAAAGCACTTCTACTGAAAAGTGTTTTTGAAGCAGAATTTGAAAAACAAAAAGTAGTTTTCAGTTCAGGAAAACATAGCCATACTTCATGTTAAGAAAATACAAGCGCAATTGACATGTTCATCTACTCCATGAAGTACATAACTCTCAAGTCAAAAGAATATAGATTATTACCTTGCAGAGGGAGGCAGCCCCAGCATGCACAGGCAGCAGCCCCAGGCACAGGCAGCCTCTGGCACGCCGACAGCTTTATGCCACGATTTTTGCACACCCAGAGGCTGCCAGCCAATCAGGCCTTTGGTGGCCCCTGGAGGCACCAATTTGAAAAACCCATCCACCTTCTGCCACCTGCCCCGGCAGAATCCTGCCAGTGGGAGCACAAGATCATGCTCCATGCCACCTTTTGCCACCCGCCCTGGGCAGAATTGGCCCGCAGCTTGTGGCAGCATAGCGGGGAGTGCGAGATCACACTCTGTGCCACCTTTTGCCACCTGCCCCAGGCAGGATCAGCCCGTGGCCAGCAGGAGCAGAGCAGAGAGTATGAGATCGCACTCCCTGCCACCTTCTTCCCCTGGCAGGGGCAGGATTTTAGAGATTTGATTTGCCTATTTTGGTGGGAGGATTCAGATCCCCGAATCTCAAATCCTTGCCCAGGATTTGAGGATTTGGTTGGCCCATCCCTAAGCACAATACATTAAAAATGAAAAGCACAGGAAGGAAAAAAATCAGCAGATCAAATCTGAAAATCATTGCAAAAAGGAAAGAGTTTGTTGAGTGCTGAAAAGATAATGGTGTAGCCATAATGGAAAGGAATACTGAAGCACCTTTGAGACCAACTGAAAGAAAGAAGTTTATAACATAAGCTTTCATAGACTAAGTCTACTTCATCAGATGTGTAGCCACAAGAAGAATCTTTGTGGGGTGGGCTCTGTATAAATGGGTCACCACAGCCAAGAAGTCCCTTTCTCTTGTAACCACTTGACTAATTTCCTCTGAAACGGGCTTCTGAACATAACCTAGATGCATATGGGAGGAGGTGTTCTTTATCTGGAAATGAGGGAGGAGTTAAGGCAGTCCATCTTTCTAGTTGGGTGTTGATCTATGGATAATGGCAATGTTGTGTTGTTGTGTGCCTTCAGGTTGTTTCCATTTTATGGCAACTGTAAAGTAAACCTATCATGGGGTGTTCTGGGGCTGAGAGGGTGTGACATGCCCAGGGTCACCCACTGGGTTTCCGTGACCAAATGAGGAATTGAATCCTGGTCTCCAGCTACACCATACTACAAAGCCCTAAACCAGGGGTGAGCAAAGTGCTGCTTGTGGGCTTCATGCTGCCCTCAGGACCATTTTTGTGGCCCCTAGGGGCCTCTCAGGGGCTCAGGGTTTTTTTGTGCTCCAAGATGCCCCCAAATAACTTCTGGAGTGTGGAGGGCATTTTCACCATGTTTGGAGTCCCCCTCCCTGGATTGCCCAGGAGTTAAATCATAATTTTGCAACTTTTTTAAAAAAAATAATGTTTTGTCCCAAATGACTCAAAATGCCCTGTAGGATCCCAGTAAGTCCCCCAAATGTGGTGAGAATGCTTCCTAGCATTGGGAGCATTTGGGGGCAAAAAATTGGATGCAGTGGGAGACGCAACCCTCCAAATTCTCCTGGGGTGCTGACCCTCCCCCACCTTCTGCGGTTGCCACTCTCGCCCTAAACAGTGTGAGGTCAGAGTATGTGAAAGACCATCTCCTGCTATGAATTGTCTCAGAATTAGAAATGCTCAAAAGACGCACTATTGTGTATATCACCATCCCAGAAGGCTAGATTAGTGAGCACACAAGAAGAGGCCTTCTCTGAAGTGGACCTCAGTTGTGGAACTGCTTCCCAGAAGATGCGAGGATGACCCTATCCCTACTTGGCTTCTGAGGGCATCCAAAATAGCACTGTTTTATATGCTACTTTAGCTCTCTAAAACAGGGTTGGCTTTTAGAACTGCTAATTCTATGTGTGTGGTTAACATTGATTTGTCAAAGTATTTTAAAACTTTTTTTCTAAAAAAGAGTGTTTTAATCTGCTTTTAATATGCTGAACATCACTAGGGAGTCCTGGCAGGTTCAGCAGCATAGCAAATAATTTTTTAAACAAAGATTAAGCAAAGACAAGCAATAACAATATATAATGATACAGAAAATTAAAGTAAAAAAAAGGCAAACATATAAAAAACCAAGCATTGTATAACAAAACAGCAAACAGCTAGCCAACTAAACTACAATCAAGTACAAAAAAAACAAAAAACAAGAAACAATTACAAAAAAACCCTAAAATTAGAGGAGCCAAAGGTGTGTGTGTAAAAGCTCTGTTATTGAGTACTGTAGTGTTTTGAAGTAATTAGTTAAACCTCTTTGAGGAAGTGTTATTTTGTTTGAATATTCTTGAAACCACAATACTTTTTTCCTTGGTTATTTTAATAAAGACTTCATTCTATTTTTATAACTTCTGCCTCAATGAAGTATTTTCTTCAGCTTTACTTTTATAACACACTACCATAGTTTATCAATCCTTTTTGAATCCTTTGCCCTTTATCCACTAAGGTGGTGGATTTAAGGGAAACCAGCATTGGGAATAAGTGGAAGGGAGGGAGCCAGGGTGTGTTAGTAAGATTTAGGGATGAGTCAACTGAATCCTCGAATCCTTGGCAAGGATTCGAGATTCTCAAATCCAAATCCCAGAGCAAAATAGGGAAACAGAATCCTACAAATTCAGAAGTGCCTGCTGCCCCCCATTCCCCCTTCACATTCCAGCCCTCGCTACAGGAACAGTGTGCAGGACACACTAGAGCCTGCACTCGTACTCGGCATAAGGCCTGCAGGGGTGAGTAGGGCCAATGATGACAGCGTTCCTGCAAGCCCTGGGGTGAGTAGGTTCCTGCATGCCCCATGGCCTGAGCTCGCTGTGGTAGGGGTGTGAAAAGAGGGCCATCACCCCTTCTTTGCACCCCACCATTGCTGTTGGTGTGGATGCTTCAGAGTCGGCCTGCAGGGACACGCAGAGTGGGCAATTACTTTTTAAAGCTTTTTTAAAAAAAGGATTCAAAAGATTCAAGATGCATGGATTCCCAGAACCTTCCAGGGATTCGGATCTGGATTTGGATTTGGAACATTCTGGATTCATCCCATCCCTAGTAAGATTAAAAGTGGCGCTGCTGCTCCAGTGAGGGAGAAAGAAAAGCAGGCCTGGTTTTTCAAGGCCTTGACTGGCCTAGCTCTCCATATGTGATAGTTCTCTAGTGCTGCAGAAGTTACCAAAACAAGCACAAGTTCACCTTACGGTGTTTCTTCCAGCACACCCACATAAGCGCTCCTTGTTAGGTTCGCCTGTTTGCCAAGCTCAGTTTCTTTAATTATGCTCATCAAAATCCAAAGTCCATCAGGGTGAGGACAAAAGTAAAAAAATCAAAATTAGTATAGTTGTAACCTATTTAACTTGCAATAAAATCCAACAGATTAAATAAGTGCTGCCACTTTAAATTCTTAAGTTCATGAGAAGGCAAGCCATTTAAGACATTCCAAACTGTTGCAGACAAGGACTTCTTGTCTTACTTAAACTCAAAAATCTATAGCATAAAATGTATTTACCACAAGAGATCTGGATGATGGTAGTGTAATGTCCATATGCGGGGGGAATACCTTACACCACCTGGCTCCACTGAAGCTCATGATTAGGTCCAACAGCCAGGGATCCACTGCTATGGCCACTCCATTTCCAAGCGAACTTCTGAGGGTTCCTGATTGGCTAATCTGGAGATCTTTGGGTTCCCTGTTGATCAGGGAACTCTTTTACTCAAAATTGTATTTAGTTATTATTAAAATGAGTAGAAAATCATTTTTGAGAGCCTACATGGTATATTGGTTTTAATGTTGGACTACAACCCTGGAGACCAGGGTTCAGTTCCTGGCCCAGCTATGGAAACTGACTGGGTGACCTTGGGCACATAACACACTCTCAGCTCCAGAAACCCTGTGAGAGGTTTGCCTTAGGGCTGCCAAAAGTTGGAAATGACTTGAAGGCCCATAGCAACAACATTTTTTTTCAAACATCAGATTTAGTCACGCAACACACAGATGCTTTATATCATTTGATGGTTGTGATACAAGATGAAATTTTTATTCTGTGTGTATTCCTGTCTTTCCTAAAGATGATCAGCATGGCAGCATACAGATGTTTTCACTTTAGTTCTATAGCGGCCCTGTGAGATAGGTCAAATTGAAGGATGGTTCTGACTCAAGACAATGTAGTGAGCTGTGAATTTCAACCTGAGATCTAAGTTACACCCTCTCAGGCTTATGTAAGGCAAAGGCAAACCCCCTATGAACAAATCTTGCCGTGATAGGGTTGCTGTAAGTTGGAAATAACTTGAAGACACACAACAAGGTCCAGTTCTTTAACTACCACTTGGTTAAATTGGTTAACCCAAGGGTGTCATTTTCATCTTGGTCTTCATCAGCATTATGGTTGCCCTCAAAGGGCCAGTTGCATCTGTAAGATTATATAAATGTAGCTACTCTTATCATATTAAATAATTACCTCTGCGTTTGATTATTGCTGGTTTTTAGATTGCCTTCCCTCAGCATCAACTTTTCTTTTCTTGGACATTTTATGGTAGTTTATGGTCCCTATACCTCTGTAAAGTGACATAGAGTTGGTCAGTATATCCAAAGTGTGCTATTTTCTGCCCCTAGATTGTCTCGGTGCCTCTTTCTGCTTCCCCCCTCCTCATGGCTCTTTCTGCCCTCCTGTCCCTCTCTGTACCTGGTGAGCCCGATCCCCACATTATGAGTCCCTGGCTGTGGGAGCCCAGCAGCCGTCACTCACAATCTACTTCTGCTTCTGACTACTCCTCTGTCCAGCTCTCGTGAGCTGTGGAGAGCATTGCCATAGTAACCCACAGCAGTACTCTGACAGCAAGACTTGGACAGAGAAGCAGTCAGAAGTAGAAGTAGATTGTGAATGCTGGCTGCTGGGCCCCTCTTCACAATACTGGCAGCTGGGGGGCTGCAATGTGATTGGGCTCACCAGGTGGGGGGTTGCTGTAAGCTGCAAGAGAGGTGTGAGGGCCACATGAAATGGCCTGGCGGGCCAGATTCAGCCTGTAGGCCTTGTGTTTGACACATGTGGCTTACCCACTACATTGATACTTGATTTGATAAATTCCAGTACTTTACAGTTACAATAAGTGTGTTTGTTGACAGTTGTCTCTTAAAAGAGCTAATAGCCGACTCACATGGAGAGTGAACTTCTTGATTCCTACAGTAAGCAAGATGGACTCACCAGTAGTCCTGTGTAGTGACTTTGTTTGTTTTTGGAGAGGCAACTGATGATTTATATGAATGTAAATTATTTTTGATGCCAAATAACCTTTATATGTGCAGGAGCTTCACTTATCTTAGTTTGACAAGGGTGTAATTTAAAGTTGTGAGTTGGGTTTTACTCCGTCTGCCATCCCCCCCCCCAAATTGTAAATGTCCAAGAGAGACCATTCTGTAACAACAGAAAATGAGTGGGGGTCGCTTCCTGTGCAGTTCCTGTTTTACAAAAGGCTCCTCTACAGCCTAAATTGGTCCAAGGGTCCTCGAAATGTGTGGAAATGCCTCCATTTTTTTATTTGGGGGCAAAAGGTTTTTGTTTTTGTTTTTTTAGGGAGAAATTTGACCCCTGAGGGTTAAAGGGGTCTTCCACACATGCTGGAAATATCTCCACATCCTCTAGAGGGCATTTGGGAAATTTTGAAGCAATTTTTTTTGCATTTTTTTTTTATCCCTGAGGGCCACAAAAATGGTCCTGGGTGGCCACATGTGGTCACCCATCAACAGCTTGAAAACAGAATCACAAGTAATGCAATTACATGCAACTTGTTCCTTTTTTGTAATAAAGCTGTAGCAAAGTTATATTTCAAATGTTGTATGATGGGTTTCTTTCTCATTTCTCATTTCTCATTCTCAGTTCTCATTTCAAGATTTACTTTTAGAGATAATTTTTAGAGTCATACTTTGCCCATCCCTGATTTAAAGAATGGAAAATTAGAGGGAAGTGTTTGAGATCAATCAGCCCTAGCCAACAAAGTCAGTGGTAGGGATTGGAGGTGTGACCCAACATGATGTTGAAGACCACACATGCCTCCACTAAGCATTTAGATGCTCTTCCTGTACACTTGTAAGAAATAGGCAACATGTACGTTAAACTAGTTTGAACCTGAAATAAGCATCATTTCTTCTTCCTTTCTCGTACACTCCAAGAATTATAATGTGTTTTTTTTTTAAAAAAACTATGTTATTCTTAGAGCTACACTTTTCATGCTCTGTGACTGGGAAACTAGAGAAATACATTTGAAATACATTTGAAACTGGCTTATAGGTTTGGTGAAGATATAACATTGGAATGCCTTAACTGTAGAAGAAAGATACATAGTGTTCCCCTAAGCTGATTTTTTGCTAGGAGCAGAAATTAGATACTGAGGAACTAGGTGGCATGATTCAAATAAACAAAACTAACACACAATGTCTAGCATCCTGTTAGTGGCATACATATACCTGTGCTAACTCTAACCCTGTATATGTCTGTTTTTGATTGCTACAGAGGTTTGTATTCCCTTCCTTTCTCCAAAATGACTAACGTTTCTCCCAACTACTATAGAGGTGCTGAAGCCCTCTCACCCAGCCATATGTACCTGGAGGAGAAAATGTGGGATCACAGAAGCATCTGATGATGTCCCTAGCCTCAGCTGCTGAGACTTCTCAAGGACCCTTCAGTACCATTACTTCAGCAGAGGATGTAATCATTTTGCATCTAGCTACAGGGACATAGCCAGACAGAGCCAGCCCTCTGCTATCTTCCAGGCATGAATGGCTTCAGCAACTTTATGATAGGTCTGGGCAACATCTGCTTTCAGCATGGAAACCTTTGAACATCAAGAGGAAGAAGGTTCAGCCCAAACACTTTTTGTCATGAAAACTAATTATAAAATCTTCTCTCAGCACTAGGATTACCCACATAGGAACGAGAAAGTTAACTTTCCTTTTCTTTCTTTCTTTTTTAGATATTATTATAAAGCGCCTTGATCCTGAAGATATGGAAGCACTTGAAAAAGTAGAAGACTGAATTTTTCTCATTTTGTACCTTGGTTGAAAGCATTTTTCAGATGGGGATATTTTGTTTCTGCAAAACTTTTCTTTGGCTTCTTGGAGCCATTATAGTGTATCTAATGACTTTAATGATTAGCAGAATTGTTGCAGCGCTTTTGTAACAATGTCATAGCTTAATTTACATATGTTCTACAACAAGGTGACACTGCTGTGAATATGACTGTTGTGTGACTTTCTTTGGGAACTATGCATGGGAGAACACCTCTTGAAACACACCCATGTGTGTGCAGTCTTTGCTCAAATTTTCTGGGCCCCTGTATGATTGAACTCCATAAAATAGGTATGAATTCCCAGATGTGAAAATGTAATAAACAGGCCTTTGAGGGTACAGATATTCTATATTGGATCTAAGTGATAGTTTAATAAATTAGAGCTGATTGAATGTTTTACCAAAAATTGGACAAAGTGCAAGTAATTAAGCGGCTTGCCTCTAGATGTCACTGGTTGCTTTGAAAAGTGTGGTAAAGGCAAATCATTCTTGCCTTGAGAAAGCTATGTGTCCTGTTTTCAAGTAATGATTAAGTAAGTCTGTCATTTTCATTTCTGGGGGCATAGTAGACCATGTACATCAGAGATGCAGAAACTTTGGCCCTCTGTATATTTTGGATTCAAGCTCAGAAGTACTAGGCAACATGGTACATGGTAAGCAATTACAGGAGTTGAGGTCCAAAACATCTAGATTGCCAGAGATTCCCCAGTCCTGTTCTAAACACTGTATACACTACCCTGTAAAGTGAATTCCAAAACTTCAGGATCTGATGCCTTTCTTTTACTATGTTGTTGCATGCATCCGTGTATTACTGGGCCATACACCCCCACATGCTGATATGGTTTAATTCATGATATAAGACTTAATTGGCAAAATATATTAATTGGCATAAATATAAATTATGCCCTGCTATGGCTGAATGGCTGTGCCAAACATGTGCATTGCAAATTCAGTCAGAAGAGACCTCCAGGCATAGCCAGGTCATAGTCAGGAAATCACCAGGAAGCTCCAGCAATAGTAGAGTTAGCCTCCAATGACTCAACCTTGTAGAGACAGTAGCGTTTGGAAGATTCCCACCAGATAGCTGATTGTCTTAATTCTTCTTCCTCTGATGAAGCAAGCTTCCCTTCGGTCCCCACACCTGTTCAACAAGTACTGAGCTATCAGGACTACCATTAGCCCTTTGTCATCTAACGCTGAGGCCATTAGCTCATCCCAGACTCCATTGTCCAGTCTCAGGACTCCATTGCCAGAGAACCATTAATACCCTCACCCTCCAGGCAGAAACAGAGTATTTAAACCCCAGTTTTTGTCCAGCCAACTTGCAGTTCACTGATGACTGGTTGCCACTCTGATTCCCAGTTGTGTGCTGTCCTTAAACTTGCGTCTAAGCCACGTCACTCCTTGGCTGCTCTTCTGTATTGGTAAATATCCCTCTGCCATAAAAATTTTGCTATCCAAAACTTTCCTTCCATTTTCTTAACCTTGTGTGATTGTGTGACTGCTTGGATCTTGTGTGTGTGATTGCAATTCCCCCAATAAAACAATTAAGCTTACTTTTGGATCTCCAGCTGGTTCTTCCCTGCACTAGTACTGGTAAACATAGGTGAAAAAAACCCCTTAAGGTTACCCCCCCCTTGCAGGCCCCCTCTTTGAGCTAGTATTCCTCACCATTTCATGGAGGTACTGCCATCACGGGTAGACCCCTGAGTTACTTGTATTTTGGGGTAACATCTGATCCCTTGACAACTAGCATTTTCAGCTTATTATCAGCTTGTTTATTATCAAAAAATAGTTTCCAATATAGTTAACAGTCTACAGAAGTTCAGAAAAGAAGCATTTACTTGTCTAGAGTTCTTTGTAGCTCGTGTTTTGTAACACCTGCTTGGCTAATCTTCCAATACCTGTAACTGCCATTAACCCTTCGCCATATGTGGCTGATGGAAAGAGATAGTGGCAGCTCTGGTTCTAAGACATCTAGAGAATACCATGTTGGAGAAGGCTAGATAATGAAAGGAATTATTGGGTAATAAAAAAGAAACTATTGTTAGTCTTGCTGTACTTAGTAGATCTTCATAGATTATAAATGAAGGCTCCAATTATAAGGAAGTTTTTATGATACTATTATTGATTGATGTTGAACATGGCATGAGAACATGGGGTCTTTCATCTGTTTAGCTGCAACTTCCATCATCCCTCATCATTGGCTTATGCTACGTAGGAGTGATGTGAGTTGCAATCCAGCAACAGAAGCACTGCAGCATGTTTCCTATTGCTCTTAAAGAACTTGCCTCTGAGTCAACCTGCATGTGGATTAGGTGTGAAACTTGATGTATGTATAGAAAAGAAAAATGCATGGAGAAACTGAGTTGCCAGTTTCCAGCTAGTTATAACTGTGTCTTTACCAGTAGCTGGAGGTGCAAATATTAGCAAGCAGTTGTTTGCCGTGAAGATACTGGTGCAGATTAAAATACAGAAAGCACAAAAGCCAGACTGTTTCTGTTTGAGCAGAAGCCTGTAAGAAACACAATTTAACACAATGTACCCAAACATTTCTAAGGACTTTCCAACACTAAAAGACAAAATAGTTCCTGCCCACATGCTCACAGTCTAATCAAGAACATACAAAAGGAAGAAAAAGAAGAGCAGGGATTCAGCCTTCTGTTCCAGTCTCAGCCCATGTGTGAAGCCAAAGAATGCTGCCCAGCAGTTCCGCACACTCAAGGCAGCTGTCAGAGCTGCTTATACCCTTTGATAGAGAGGACCAAGGTGAGCTCCCTGCTATTGTTCTTTCTTTGCCCAATGGACAGAGCTATCTTTCATTGCCCAGTTAAGTATGATGTTCTGGGTTGCTAATTTTTCAATAACCTAACATAGCAACAGCTTAAAATAGCATACAGCTATACAGCTTAAAATAGCATACAGCATAGCATACAGCTTAAAATTCTTGGTAGTTTTAGGTGCAATTATTTGTATGGGATTTTGTACATGCAGAAAAAGTTCCTGTAAGAGGTATGGAGATGGAAACTTCTGTTTGGATGTAAACTAAAATTGAGGAACATGTTACTCTGCAGGTGATGTTTAAAGCTGTAGCTGCCATGTCATTGTTGGTTGTGCTGGCTAGGGCTTAGGGTAGTTACAATCCAACATCTGGAGAATCACAGTTCTCTGCTTCTGCAATTAGTGATGTTCTTGGATAATCTGTAGTATATGGTAGCACTGCTAGGGTGGTCTTCTGCTGGTCTTCAAGCCTTTGCTCAAACTTTTGTTTTTGTTAGTTGCCTTCAGGTTGACTCCCAAGTTATGGCAATCTTATCACAGGGCTTTCTTTGGGAAATTTATTCAGCAAGAGTTTGCCATTGCCTTCCTTTTAGGTGAAAAAGTGTGACTTTTCCAAGGTCATCCAGGGGTGTCCGTGGATCAGTGGGAATTGGAATCCTCATCTCTGATTCCTAATTCAACACTTAATTCCTAATTCAACACTGCTACACCAGATGGCTTCTGGTCCTACCATTCGTTGTTGTTGTTAACTGCCGTCAAGTTGACTTCAACTTACAGCAGCCCTCTGACCTCCAAGTCACCTTGTCATCAATAACCCTGCTCACGTTTTGCAAACCTGGGGCTGTGTCTTCCTTGCCTGAGTCTATCCATCTCCTGTGTGGTCTCCCACTTTTCCTACTGCCTTCCATTCTGCCAAGCATTATTGTCTTTTCTAATGAGTCTTGTCTTCTCATGATATGTCCAAAGTATGATAGTCTCAGTTTAGTCATTTTGTCTTCTGGGAATTGCTCAGGCCTGATTTGCTGTTGGATCCATTCATTTTGTCTTTTTGGCAATCCAGGCAAAGGCAATACAGTTCTTCTTCGTGGTCTGTGCCTCACACAATGGGAATCTTTGCGCATGCGCAGTAGTGTTTCAGAAAGTTCCAGAGCTGAGCAGCTTGGTGGGAACCCCTCCCCCATTCAGTACTGAGCATGTTCAGTCCTGCCAAGCTAACGGTCTCTCTTCAGTTTCTTTTCGTCCACCAACCAGTTAGCAGCTCGGAAGGTTTCCTCGCTGAGCAGTTTTCTGTTCTTCGGATTTTCTTTGGATTGTCTTTGGATTTCTGGTTGTTTTGATTGTCCCTTTCCAGGATAAAAGACTGTAAGGACTCTTATGTCTTCTCTTTTCAAATTGTGCATTACCTGCGGCCACAAGGTTTCGCTGTCCGACGCCCACCTTTTGCCTTGGGGAAGGCCATAACATTTGGGCCTGTTCCATCTGCAAGGACTTTACGTCGCAGACACTGAAGAACAGGGCCTCCCGTCTGAAATCTTATTGTTGGGAGCAAGCTCTCCGATTGAAGGATAAGGCAGCTTCAAATACTGCCCTGTTTACCGCCTCCATTTCACCGCATTGTTTGCAAGGCCCTTCGACATCAAAGTCTTTAACTACGGCCTCATTGCCGACCACAATGTTGACGGTATCAACTTCCTCTTCAGTACTGACAAGTTTGGTATCGACACCGACATTGACTCCGTCAACTTTGCCACCAATCTCTTCTCTGCCGAGAATTCCGAGGCTCTCAAAGATGCCTGCTGTTCCATCTTCTAGCTCTGGAGATGCCTCCTCCAACTTGCAACAGACTTCAGTCCAGCAGCCTCGCATGGTACCTATCTGGGTGGAACGGAAGAGGGCTTCCTCATGTCACTCTTCTGTGTCTTCAAAGAAGAAAAAGAAGAAGGAGAAGCACAGTTCTCCTTTGTCTGCTGCCCGTCTGTCGGCTACTTGACCATCTTCTCTCGGTCCTCTACTGACATCTCCTCCGATGCAGCCTCTGGCATCCACCGTGGAGGGGGTCGAGGCTCCCGCTCTTTTGCCGAAACATGATTCCAACCAGCTTCCAGTACTATCTGTCCCAGCAACCATTGATCTCATGTTTGACCTGGACCGTCCGCCCATAACATCAGGTCAGCCCAGAGAGGGATCCTCCAAGACTCCGCTTCCTCCAGCTCTTTCTTCTGGCCTCCCAGAGATGGACAGTCTGCTTATATTGGATGCTCCTTGGGCTGAGACCGGCCTCGAATCAGCACGGCCTGCTCTCTGGGATGTGGTGAAAGAGGTAGACCCCCTCATCATTGGGATTACAGTTACCGTGGTGCTCATGAGCTTCCGTTGGCAAGAGTTGACTCGCCTTTCTCATCAGCATCCTATATAGCTCATTACAGTCACGAGCATCTCTGGAGAGAGCAACCTGGGTCATACCACTCTTCTTCGCCTGCATATCGCGACTGATATCATCCTGATGTTACGTCGTTGGTCCCCATATCAACCTCAGCGTTTGCGCTCCCTATGGCGCTCTCCTTTGGGATCATGCTACAGACGCTCTCCTCAGTACCATCGCTCTCGGTCCAGCTCTCGGTCCTGATCAGTCTACTACTGACGATCTCCATCTCATCCTCGTTGTTGGTCTCATGATCAATCGCCTCATTTCCAGGCTGTCTCACCTCCACCTCGAGTGACAGTGACCGTGTCCTGGCCTTCGCTGGACAGTCAAGCAGTATCGCTTCCTCCAACTACTTCATCGACTCCGCTACCAATGCAGTCTGTCGTTCCACCAATCCCAACTGTTCTACTGATATTGTCGGCACTGGCCCCAATATTGGTTCCAGTACCAACCTCCACACTGACTCCATCTGTCATACTGGTCTCGGCCTCTGCTCCACCTGCCGTTCCTGGTGCATCTTCGGCTACTCGAGCTCACCATTCTCAATTGCCTCCGTCTTCTCCATCCTCTGGCTTTTATGACTCTGATGCTGATTCCATGGATTTGACACCACAATCTCACACCTCTCCTCCACTCGCCTTGGGAGACCCACTTGCCTTTGGCCGCAGAGGAAGTTGAACAGTTTTCAGAGATCCGTGTTAGAATGGCCAATGCCTTGGACCCTGATATCTCTGGGCCTGCACTGACAGTACAGGACCCGGTGTTTCATTATGTCGACATGCAACCTGCATCAGCTGCTCCGATTTCTTTCCTTCCGGTGTTGCAGGAGGTGCTTAAGCACCTATGGGATCAACCAGCCTCCTTTCAACCGATCCCTCACCACCTGAAGCACTTTTACTGGATTCAGTGGAAGGATGCCGACTTCCTGTTCAATCATCCGACTCCAAATTCAATCATCATTGAGTCCTCCCAGACAAAAGGGGGTAAGAGAGCCCATACGACTCCCCCTGATCATGAGGGTTGTCACCTAGATATCTTTGGTAGCCGGTTTTATTCGGCCTCTTTGTTGATCGCCAGGATCTCCAGCACTCAGGCTTGCCTGGCTGCCTATCAATGGAACATTTGGGCTAGATTTTTCCCTTTGATTTCCCACCTGCCGGATGACCACTAGGCTACTGCCATCCAATTTTATAATGAGTCTGTGGCACTCTCAAACCAGCAAATCCTATTGTCAATGTCAGGCGGCGGCTTAAGCAGACACAGAGGCAGGAGCTGAGTTTATGGCTTTAGTAATAAAGAAATCAAGAGGTTACATTTGAGTCCCAGCAGCCGCAAACTCAAACAGCAAGGATTAGCCTGGAACAGAAAGCCCATGACACAGGATGCAGATTCTTGGTTGGTAGACAGTTGTTGCCCTGTACCCAACCCCCACAGCATCTGTCTTAAATATACAGTCTTTAGCCCAGCTGAGGCTGATCAAATGTCCGTTGGCCCAGCTCACAGCTGGAGCCCCTCAAGACTTCAGGGCCGATTCATCAGACGCTTCTCTCGCAGCTGCTGCAATCTCCAAACTGCCCCCTTCTCCGGCCGCCTCTGGAAGAACATGGGGAGAGGGTCTGCTGCAAACTCCGGGCTGAAGTCAGATGCACCAGCCTCTGTCGAGCTGGTGGTCTCATCTGCTGCGGGTACTGGCTCGGGATCGGAGCCTGGGACAGCTGTGGGGTTGCTGGCAGGGTCCTCCCTGGACCCTGAAGAAGCTCCCTCTCCCGAAGGCCCCTCCAAGGGATCCTCCCTCGGCTAGGAGTCCAAGTCTAACTCGGAGTCCCAGTCTGAATCGACAGCACACTCAGCCTGGCTCATGACACCTATCTTCCCAACACACTGTTGAGGGTGCAGCTTGGGTGATGTTGGGTGCGATCACTCTTTGCTGGTTTGCATGGCTTCGGTCCGCTGGCCTGACCAAAGACAGCAGGAAGAGGATCAAAGATCTCCCCTTCGATGGTCAGGGGCTCTTCCACACAACCACAGATGATGATGCTATGGGCCATCTGATGAAAGCTCATCTGACGGCGAAGAAGATGGGTCTTCATCCATCAGCCCAGCTTAGGAGACCCTCCTCATCCCACTCCTTGTGGAGACGCTCCTCCTACTCTTATAGGCCGCTTTCTCCACATTGCAAATCTCATCAATCTTCTCTGCTGGCTTCTTCATTTTGCCGCTCCTTCAGGCACTGCCAACCATCTTCTGAGAAGTCCTCTTCGACTACCAAGTCCTGTTTTTGACTTCCCTTGCAGGCCGCCACCTCTACCACTCTTCTATCTTCCAAGGCACCTGTCCGAGACCCCAGGACTGGCTCACCACTTCAACACCTGGCGCACCATCACTTCAGACTCCTGGGTATTGACCATTGTCCATATTGTGGCTACGCCATTGAGTTTCAAAATACTCCTCCTCTCGGTGTCTTCTACTCTATGCCTGCCAGTCCTCCCCTTCTCGAGGAGATTGATACCCTCCTTTGCAAAGGGACCATAGAACAACTACCATCTAGGGCCAAATCCACCAGCTTCTTCTCCTGGTATTTCACCATACCGAAGGCAGATGGCACTCTCCCACCCATTCTGGACCTCTGGGGGTCAACTCCTTCATTTCCCTCAGAAGTTCAAGATGGTCACTCTATCATTCATCCTGCTTCTCCTCAGGCATTGGGACTTGTTTGTGTCCATAGATCTGCAAGACGCCTACTTCCATATCACCATTCGCCCCCAGCACAGGAGGTACCTCCGGTTTGCAGTTGACAACGTGTGTTACCAATACAAGGTCCTGCCATTCGGCCTGTCTACTGCCCCCAGGGTTTTCACCAAATACCTAGCCCCTGTGGTATCTTACCTCCGCATGAAACACGTCATGGTGTACCCCTATTTGGATGGTTGGTTATTGGTGGTGCCCTGCAAACAGAAGTTATATGAGGACATTCGTGTTGCCCTCTCTCTTGTCTCTGATCTCAGCCTCAGGGTGAATCCCAAGAAGTCCCACTTGGAACCTACATGCATCTTAGATTTCATTGCGGCCACTCTGGACTCTATTTCTACCATGGCGTTCCTGCCGATGAAACACATACGGATCTTGTGCCGAGCCACAGCTGCTGTCGTGTGCAATCCGTCCCTTTCTGCTCACCGAATTCAACAACTCCTCAGCTACATGGCAGCCACAACTGCGGTCACTTACCTGTCTCGCCTCCGTGCCCGCTGTCTTCAACATTGGTTCCTCAGGCATTTCGACCCTCTCCTCGATGACCAGCATCTGATTCTCTGGGTCCCTTGCCCAGTCAGGGATTCCCTCCACTGGTGACTGTCTCCACACCATCTGCTGTCAGGAATGCCCTTTGCCAAACTCCGTCCATCACTTGCCATCACCACCGATGCATCTCTCCTTGGCTGGGGAGCCCACAGCGATTGTCTCGCTGTACAGGGCCACTGGGCCAGCCTAGAGACCCATCTACATATCAATGCCTTAGATTTCCTAGCAATCCTCAAGGCTTTTCGGGCCTTTTGGAACCTCATCGTTGGATGTACTGTTCAGATCCTGTCTGACAATACAACAGCTGTCTGTTACATGAATTGGCAAGGAGGCACCTACTCTTCTACCCTGCTCCATCTGGCTATACACATATGGGATTGGTGCGTTCCACTATGGATACCCCTGATTGCAGTTCACCTAGCAGCACAGGACAACATAACAGTGGACACGCTGAGCAGGGACACAGCATGCCACCATGAGTGGTCCATCTCCAGTACCACCTTTCTCCGGATAGTGTCCCGATGGGGCACTCCAACCGTTGATCTCTTTGCGACTGACCGGAAAAAGAAGTGCCCTGCTATTGCTCCAGAGCCGGCGTGGGATGCCACTCTTTCAAGGACACTTTCCAGTTCCCTTAGGATGGAGAGTTCCTTTACATCTTCCCACCGTTTCCTCTCTTGGGCCGAGTGGTGGCCAAAATTGCTGCGGACAAGGCAGACACTGTCCTTGTAGCCCCTTACTGGCCGAGGCAACATTGGTTCAGTCCCCTTCTCACCATCTCCCAGGGCCACAGGATGCGACTTCCATACATGCCTGACCTCCTCTCACACTCGGGCGGTCGCGTGCTTCACCCGGACCTCCCATTCCTCTGCCTGCACGCATGGAGGATAACATTCTAGACTCTCCTGCTGTCTGGGCCATCCTCACAGCTCCTAGGAAGGAATCTACTCGCAGGTCCTACAACTACAAGTGGCAGAAGTTTGTGGCCTTCGTGGATGCCTGTAATGAGGCCTCTTCTCCAGCCTCCCTTTCAACGGTGCTTTACTTCCTCCTGTCTCTACAGGAGCAAGGACTGGCCTTTTCCCCCCTCAAGGTTTATCTTGCCACATCATCACTTATGAGCCACATGGTTCTCGTTCCTCGACTCTTTTCAGGAACACTGTGGTCAAACAGTTCCTCAAAGGCCTTCAACAGCTCTACCTCCTGTCTCCCCACAGCTCCCTCCATGGTCCGTGTTGCTTGTCCTCTCCCAGCTTATGTGCCATCCATTTGAACCTATGGCCATGTCTGACAACTGCCTCCTTACTCTGAAGATGGCATTCTTGGTTGCTGTTATGTCAGCTAGAAGGGCAGGTGAACTGACTGCGCTGCATTCAGATGAACTCTTCCTGGTGTTTCATAGGGACAAGGTGGACCTGCGTCCAGACCTCTCATTTTTTCGTAAAGTTGTCTCCGACTTCCATCTGAACCAAGATATTATTTTGCCCACTTTCTGTCCTGGCCCGGCCTCACCTCTTGAGTGTTCTCTCCACTCACTCAACGTGCATTGCAACGTAGCTTTCTACTTGCAACGGACTTCGACCTTCCGCCATACTCCCCACCTTTTTGTCTACTACGGTGGGTGCTGGAAAGGTCACAAAGTACCACTCAACATTTCTCTAAATGGGTTATCCAGATGATTCACCTTGCCTATGAATTTGCCGGGCAACCAGCGCTGTCTCCACCTCATGGCTGTTCCACCAGGGCAGTGGTCTCTTCGGCAACCCTTCTCAGGGGAGTTGACTTACAGGAGCTTTGTCGTGTGGCTACGTGGTCGCGGCCTTCAACCTATGTCCACCACTACCACCTTGATTGCAGGGCCTGGTGTGATAGCCGCTTTGGTCATGCAGTGCTATCCTCTATTGTTTAGGACCTGACCCGCCATCCGACGGTAAGCTACTTAATCTCCCATTGTGTGAGGCACAGATACCATGAAGAAGAAGAACAGATTGCTCACCTGTAACTGTGGTTCTTCAAGTGGTCATCTGTGCCCTCACACACACCCTTCCAGCCTCTCCTCTTTCAGGTCCCTGCTTTGGCGGACTTCAAAACTGAGGAGAGTGTTAGCTTGGTGGGACTGAGCATGCTCATTACCGAATGGAGGAGGGGTTCCTGCCAAGCTACTCAGCTCTGGAATTTTATGAAACACTACTGTGCATGCGTGAAGATTCCCATTGTGTGAGGGCACAGATGACCACTCAACCACAGTGTTACGGGTAAGCAACCTGTTCTTATGTACATTGAGAACCAGACTGAGTTATACATAAAGCAGACACATTGAAATTAATATGATCTAAATTGTGTTGATGGACTTAAACCCCATTGAATTCAGTGGCTCTACTCGAAACACATCTGTGTGGAACCAGCATGTTATATAGAGGCTAGGAATGAATGACTCTCTAGAAGTTGTTGGACCATTAACCATATTATCATTTCACCACTGGCTGTGCTGACTAGACTTATGGGAATTGTAGTCCACCACCATGTGGAGGACTCCATGATTCCTCCTCCTCCTGTGTTATGGTCCAGTTGTCTAATGCTGATGAATATAGTTCTGTGTCCTAAGCAATTGCTTCTTCCATGTCTGGGCAAAGCTGTCCACTATCTCAAAAATCAAAATTTTGCTGTTTCTGCTATTCCTTGGCAGTTGTTTTCAACAAGTGAAATGTCTGTTATTTCAGAACAAACCTTTAGTTAATGCTCTACCACCTCTACCCTCCAAAATATGCAACAGTTGAATGCATGAGTTGTAGTAAAATGCAAACATTTGCTTTGTGACCCTGAAGCTCTATTGCTGGGAGTACAGTCTAGCCCTGTTCTTCAGTTCCATTTGACATGTTTGATCCGTCTCCCCTCTCTAGCCAAAACAACCTGTAATTAAAGGGAATTGTGAATGATTACCAAGGAGTCACACTGCTACATGGCAGCAAAATTGTTTCTTATAATTTTATTATTTTGCCCTGGTGCTGAAATATTTTTACTGAGTTAGACAGTTGACAGTTTCAGCTAGATTTGCTTATGCCTTTGCTCACATCCCCACCCATACCATACAAAGACTGGCCTTTATAACAAAAGAAATGGCAATAGGAGGAATCTGGGACAGTTTTGATGACAGAATGAACCCGCTGACATTTCATGCTTTACATTCCCAGCAAGGGATGGCCTGATCACTTTGGCTCTGCTCCGTGTCATTGCTCAGTCATGAGTGTCTTCTGTCTTGTTTCACCATTAAGCTATGACTTGTGCTTTTAGGGCAGGGGTTAGATGGAGCAATCCTAAAATATATGGGTAATATTTGCTTTTGGTTCCTCTTTGTTTGGGATAAGAACTTAGAAAAATCTGAAAATTTCTTCATAAACTTGAAAGAATTTTAAAAATTTGAATATGAGAGAATTTCTTCATATAAGCCTCCCGCCCTCTACATCACCAGTAGCTGTCTGCAATTGGGATGGCTTCCTGGGACCACAAGCATGCAGCCTGAGTTGCACAACAAAATGCATTTCAGTGTATATCTAAACATGTATTTTAAAATATCTTTTCTTCAAAAGACACATTTTAAAATGTATTTTCTTTTATAATGCTCATGTCTAAAAAAGCCAGCATAGTGTAGTGGTTGGATTAGGAGTCTAGTAGAGCAGGGTTCAAATCTCTGTTCAGCTTTGGAAAGCCAGTGGATGATCCTGAGGAAGCCACACTCTTTCAGCCTTAGAGAAGGCAATGGCAAATCTCTTCCTTTTCAAGAAAACCCTATAAATTGGTTCATCTCAAGAGTTGCCCTAAGTCAGAAATACCTTGAAAGCACACCAAAACAGCTTAATGTATTATCTCTCTCACACACACACACACACACCAAGAATTCCATTACAACTTTCAGATCAGAATACACTGGAAAGCTGAGTTCCAATCCACGTGTTAGGTCCAAGGGATAGGAATCAAGTAACTTTAGAGGGGACTGTTCAGACACTGGATTCCTCAAGTACCTCATATTCAGTATTTACTACAAGGTTGGATAACCTGTTGGTCTCCAGATGGGGCTGGACTTCCAACTCCCACGATGCTGGCTGTGGCTAAGAAGATTTGGAGTCAAAGAACATCTGCTCAGCTCCTCTGTCCTGGCTTAATTTTGTGTCTTCGGTCATCAGAATAATCTTGTTTTCTTATCAAAATCTAAAAGCAGTTTGTGCCAGCAAGTAGGGGGATAGATGTGTGTATGTAAAAGATGACTGAGTTTTATGGAATTATATAAAGTATGTTGAAAGTTATGTAGATCCTTTTCTCCCACTCTAACTCGAGGTTGAATTTTTTCAGTGGAAAACATCCAAAATGGGTGGTGGTGGTGGGAGAAATCTGCTATTATATATTTTCTTTGGAAAATGTTCCAGTTTGGGAAATTCACTGGTTGGTAAGATAAAATTAACTTTTTAACACCTTTTAATAGTGTTAGCTTTTCAAAATCTGTTTTTCTGCCTGTTTTATTTCTGTGGTTTTACTGTTACTTTGACAAAGTATTTTATTGTCTTTTTTATTGTCTTTATTACTCCTGTAATAAGAGTAATCATTACTCAAGAAGGCTGCTTGTGGTGAAAGGCAGACAAATCCCAGAGGCAAGGCTTGAATCCCTGCTGCCTTTATAATATCAATAATCCTAAAGATCTGATATCCTACTTATACAAAAGGAAATGTTTAATTGAGATACCTTAGAACCCTTGCCAAACCAAGACCTAGTTAGAAGCAAACATTATATAAGGATCTTAGCCACAGGGTTAATATTATGCTACATTTGTTCTTAGCAGATGTTGGAAAATTTCCTTTTTTGGATTACAACTCTCACAGGCAGTATGGTCAGTGGTGAAGCTAGCTTAGGGACTTTGGGGTGTTGGAGTTCTCCCCTCAAAAATTTTCTAACCTGGTTCTTAGATCAGAAGAGAAACATCTGGCCCTTCAGGGGTTTTTGGACTGCAGCTTCCATCTGCTGAAGTCAGCATAGCTCACGGTGAGGGATGATGGGAACTGAGGGCCATATGTTCTTCCACATGTGTTAAGGGATAGGTTGTATCCAGAACAAATTAATTCCACTTCAGTTGTGACAAGCAGTGCAATTCTAAAAAGATACTCTGGTTATAGGATTAGGCGTACGCTTCTTCTGTCGGTGGAAATGCTCTTCTGCGAGCAGAACCTTTTCTTCCCCAGCTGATTTTAGAGACCTGCTGATGGAGCAATCTGCTGGCAGAGCTGCTCTACTGGTTAAATTTGGCTGGGAGAAGAGGACCAAAGTAGGTGGGACGAAAGAAGAGCTGAGGGATGCCCAATGCAACTCCCCTAGCCTAAGAAGACAGTCACAATGCTAGCACAAAATTAGGCCACAATGAGAGTAGTTCTGAGTAACTGCTTGAAACCCTGCACTAGAAAAGGTTTGGAGGCAGAGGAACCCTGTCTTTTAAGAAGGTATTTGCCATTTTCAGTTTTGCTAAGTGCGTGTATTTAAAAAATACATTTTTAAAAAAGTTTGACTGACTGATTATTGTGACTATCTTTTTAATTTTTTTTTTTTTATTAACCTAGTAGCTGATTTAATGTTGCAGTCCTAATGAACAGCACTAAGGCTGTAAAATTGGCTATCATTAGGGACTGGTATCTCTGGGCCAAGGCTTGCAACTTTGCAGTGATACCACTGTTACCCCTGGAGCCTCATGGCTCTGGTGTTTGTGGCTCCTCTTCCCTTTTAGAAATCCACACATAAATATACTCCCAACTGCCCTGATTTGGCAGAGATAGTCCCAGTTAGTCCTCTGCCATCATTTTTTTCAGCTGCTTTTAAAATGACTGTAGATTGGAGGAGGATGGGAAATATGGTCTAAAAAATACCATCTCCTCCAACGTTTCACAGATGAAAATTGGGATACCTGTGGCCAAGCAACATCAGCAAGTGATCCAGGTAGTAAAAGTTATTAGTGTGGAAGAACACACAAGCTGGGAGAGGCAGTAGCTTTTGCCTGAGCTGACTGGGAATGACAAGATTCCACCCCCTCCTCTGCTCCTGCTGAATTGACTGCAAACTACAGTTGGCCCTGTGCATTTGCTAGGGTTGGGGCACAGGACCCCCACAGAAGAGGAAAAACCCCAACTATCAAAAGGTGTTTGTCTGTGGGAAGGGGGCTGAGGCATGGTGGGTAGAATCTAGGTTGGGGAAAGGGAAGGGAAAGGGGGTGAATTGGCATGGTGCCCCTCTCTTTCACCAATCTCCTTCCTTGGGTGGGTGGAGGTGGTGGAAGAGGATTTGTAGTGCTGAGAAGTTGGGCTGCGAGCTGCCATTAACTGGCCAGGAAGCAGCTGTTGGTGGAGGAGGAGGAGGAGAAGGATCAGAGGGGGATTTTTCAAAGGCTGCACAATCTGATTGGAGCCACCAAGAGGGAAGTTTCCCCTGGAAAAGAAGCCCTTGAGGTGTGGAGCAGGGGTTGGAGAAACTCACAAATGATCGAATCTGTGGAAGTTAAGCTTACAGATGTGGAGGGCCAACTGTACTTTTGCAATTCAAAATGTGTTGAAAGACAACACTGTCTTTCAGGGCTGTCCGGCAGTGGAATCTGCTACTGCGGAGTGTAGTGGAGTCTCCTTCTTTGGAGGTTTTTAAGCAGAGGCTGGATGGCCGTCTGTCAGGAGTGCTTTGAGGGTGTTCCTGCATGGCAGGGGGTTGGGCTGAATGGCCCCTGGGATCTCTTCCAACTCTACATTTCTATGATTCTATGACAGGGAAAAAGTGGGAGGAGACAGTCACTAGGACATTTGAAAGTGGCTGAAAAAATGGATGAACAGAGGATTCTTCCTGCCAAATCAGGACAGTTTGAGGATATAAAAGTAACGTTTGCAAGGTTATCCTGTTTGTCTACACTCTTTGAGTACCTGAGGGAGGAGCTCTGGGACCTCCAATCACATGCACACTCTGCTATCTGCCTCCCTGGCCATTTCTGCACTAGGCTGTTGTAATGCTATTATTCCAGTTTCAACATCCTGTGGAATCCTGGGGTTTGCAGTTTAGGGAGGGGCGTTTGAGGCCTCTGGGTGGTCACTTGGATTTGGCCCAGAGGGAGCAAACAGATGGGGCAGCTCTTGACAGGCATCACTGTCAGGCATCTGAGGGCATCATGCCTAGGGCTTCCCAAGCCTTGGAGCCACCCTTGGCTGCAAATCTGCCCCGACTTCCTCAGGACTCTGCTCCACCAACTCTTTGGGAATTCCTTTTTAGTAAATATGCCTAGAGATGCAGTTGCATCCTGTGAGTCACAGCTGAGTGGGGGCTTGGCATGAAGACAGGAGGAGACTAATTTTAAAGTCTTGCAGAGGCAGAGTCCTCCCCAGGGAGTTGCGTCATTGGCACAGTGGCACAGAGAAGTTTTTGCCGCAGCTGGCGGCTCTGTTGGTGGCCCATGAATAAACATGACAGGCTGGAGCAAAAGAAAGAAAGAGCCAAACGCATCTCTCCCAATTCTGCAAAGAGCTGCAAAATTCTTTCTATACCAGAGATTCCTTTTCAGAAATCACTTGTCCAGGGTTAGCCAGTAACCCGTTTGACTGAAATCCCTGGCTGATGAAAATAGAATGAGGGCAGGGGAGGAGGGGAGCGGAAGAGGGAGAATTGCAGCTACTAGAAAAGTTTTTCCTGCAACATATCTCTTTTGCTCTCTCTCCCTGCTGACCCCAGTCCAATTTACAGGGGAAAAGTAGTGTATACTCTCCAATATTTCACAGATGAAAATTAGGACAAGTGTGGTCAAGCAACATCAGAGTGTGATCAAGATGTCAGAAGTTTATCCATGAGGAAGAACATATAAGCTAGGAGAGGCTGCTGTGGTTTGCTTTTTCCTGCACCTACTAGAAAGCAACATCAGCATGCCTACTGGATGGACAAAATTCTGCCCCCCTTCTCTCTTCACCTCCTGCTGAGTTACTTGAGTGCAGGCGACTTTTGTGTTTTGACTTCAGTCTGCAGTAACTAAAGTAAGCTGGGAACAAAGGGGGAAAAGTGAGAGGAGGAGAAAAGAAACCCAGACCTTTTAAAAACAGCTGAAAAAATGGGATGATAGACAATTACCTGGAACTGTCTCTGCCAAATCAAAGCAGTTGGAGGGCATGGTAGTGGTTGAAGCATTAAGAGCCTTTTCCAATCTTTGCTTCTCATTATATGTATGACATACTTGTATACACACACATCTTTTTTTTCACAGTGACAACCAGCTGTGCTTGGGAGAAAACAGAGTTAGGAAAGGTTGCTCTTTTTGACCAAAGTTTCCAGAATCCTACAGTTACAGCCAAACTTATTAGGGGACTCTGGTTGTAGTACAAACCACGCCCAAACCTTTGAAGCAAAGCGAGGTGAACCAATGCTGTGGAGTGCTGAGCAGCTGTGGGTTATGTGTTGGAGGGGCAGAGCTGTGGGGGATGTTCTGTTGCTAATGTTGAAGTGAGTGACAGCTTTTCAATACAAATTGGGGCACCATTGTGTAGTAGTAGTGGTATAGGTGCCGTCTTGTCCTTGGGGGAGGCAGCAAAATGTTTTGACCTGGCCCTGCATGTATTTGTCTCTGAACATAGTAGTTCTGCCTCCATGTAAATACAACTCCAGAATTTCTTCCAATGAACCAGAACAAAGTCAAACTCAGCTTTTAAAAGTATGTGGCAAAGTTGGGGTGCTCAGCACCCACTGTGTTAGGATTTGAGGTCTATGTTCTGAGCCACATATCTTCCTTCAACTTTAATCTTCTCCAACCTGCTGCCCTTCAAATGTGTTGAACTACTACACCCACCCTGCTGAGGGATGAGGTATACTGTAGTTCAAAACATGGAGAAGGTGTCCTATTGCAGAAACCTGCCCTGTTTTCTTGTCAACTTTTTCTTTCTCAGCTGCTTCACTAGTCAAAACTCAAACAATTCTGCCCTTTATGCTGTCGTCTTTGCCTGTTCCACAATCAGCTTGTGTCATATGTAGCTAATCAGTGGTCTTGCGGTGGAGCAGGAATGATAAACTGTTTTTTTTCCTAAATTCAATAAAGTTAGCGGAGAACATTGGAACCAGCTGTAGGGCAAAGCCTGTGAGCACAAAACCTTCCTTTAAGTGGTGCTGGGGTAGATGAGACATTTCTAAGCCTGCATTGATAGAAACATTTGCTCTGGACAGCCTAATGAAGTGAGCCTGCAGTTTCTCAATGTGATTTGGGGTGAAATGTCAAGGGATCATTGTAATTATAAGATGTCTGGTTACACATTGGTGATAAAACACCTCCAATCTCAGCATCAGTATAAAAATGGCTAATAAAATGGAGAGCCTGCAAAGACATGGTGGCACAGAGGTGGAATTGGGAGACCCTGGTCAATAATAGATGGATCCACACTAGCAAAAGATGTGGAAGGTGCTGAGGAAGATCATCCCAGGTGGTTGTTGATGGGGCCACCTTTGCATTCAGACAGCCATTGTTCCCCCCATTGCTTTTCAGCACTGATTGGCACTTTCCCCTGACATATTCTGGGATGTACATATGATGCATCCAAGGTCACTTAGTAGGTTTCCATGACTAAACAGGGAGTCGAGCCCTGGTCTCCAGTGTTACCTCAAAAGCATGGGACTCACTATCAGAACTCATGATTAAATGTAAAATTGGGGAATGAATTAACTCAAATTAAGAATATTGCAAGAGGAGGGGTAGCTGCAGGACATTTTCATCTATGTTTATGGGATTCCTGCCAGCCAGAAGACTTATAGTTCAATTTAATGTTCAGTTTAGTTTTTTATTGGGAGAAAATACATGCACACACAAAATCATCACACACAAGCAATCACACAAGGCTAACTGAAAAGAAAGGGAGGAAAATGGATAGCAAGGATAGAAAGGATTGGGTTATAATTACCACCCGGAGAGAAGCAGAGAAGGACAAGATGGCTTAGGCTTGCACCCAAGGACAGCACCAATCAAAAGTCAGATTGACAAAGCGGATCCCTGAAACTGAAGTGCTGTGTGTGGGACCGAAAATCAGGGTCTCGTATACCCAAAAACATGCCCTGAAGACACAAGGGCTTGATGACTGTCTGCCTGGACAAAAAATGATGTTTATAGAGTGGACAAAAGGTGGCCAGAATGAGTTGATGGTTTTAATATGTGAAGGATATATTAGCATACAGGTCACAAAGGTTTTTGTTGACTATATGTTAGCTCTGTGTTGAGGACAGGATTGTGGAAGATGCTTGTGTTATGAAGGTGGCAGGCTTTGATAGGAAATGCACACAGCTGGGTTTTCTGCTCTGCTCTGGGGTCAGCTATTGTTCTCATTGAAAGGATTATCTCTACAACCTGGCCAACCTAGAGTCACCTTTTGGCCTGTTTTCCAGCCAGGGTCCCTTCTTCCACATAGCTCCCAGTCATAAGTGTATAAAATTTATATTTTATGATAATTAAACGTCTCTGCCAATTGATATATTTTACCAATTAAGTCATATCAAATTGACTCTGCACAGCCCAGTTACACTGGGGTTGTAGTCCAGTGCTCAAACCATTGTGCAATACTGGCTCTCCTTGGGATGGAAAGGGGGGGGCAGTCCTTGTGAGTGGTGGGCACAAAAAAAAATTGGTTTCTCCCTGGTGTTTCTGGGGCTGTCCTGGAATGAGGAGAAGACCATCTTCAAAACAAAAGCAAGGACTACAGGTACAAACACTAGAACCTTCAGCAACATTTGCTTCTTTCAGTTGCACTCTAAGTCTCTTTAGGCAAGTTGCTCTCTCTTAGTCTCAGAACCACCCACTCTGATAGGAAGGATAACGTTACTGACATTCCTTACAAGGCTGTTGTAAAAGTAAGGCATGGGACTCTTTGAACACCCAGAAATGCTATAGCAGAGGCAGATAATGCACCATGCTGTGACTTTATTCAACTCCCCAAGGCTGTTTTGTGGCCCTCAAGCTTCTGTACAACCAAAGGAGTGAATTGCCTCACCAGAGGCCCTTTCACACTAGACAGGTATAGCACGATGATTCCACTTTAGCTGCAATGGCTGCATCCTATGGAATCTTGAGGTTTGCAGTACAGGCTTCCCCCTCTGACAGTTTAAGGTCCAGAGCATGTCCAGAAAAGGGAGTTGGATGAAAAGCGTAGCCCATGTAGTGTACTGTAGGGAGCATGAAGGACTTATGGAGGCTCACTTGGGACCAACCACACGCGTACTGCTTGCAAAATCTCCCAGCTGGCTTAACGCCTTCTCCCAGCTCACTTTGCAAGCAGTATGTGCATGCAAGTGGTTCCAAGTGAGCATCCATAGGCAAGAAGAACTGATGAAAGAACAGAACTCCCATTGAATTAATAGAACTTTGGAAGTGTCAAAAGAGCAAATTGTCAGATAACGGGGCATCAAATGGGGGAAATGACTGCATATGATATAACAAAATAGATCCTGACGTTGGCCAGTGCTGCTTGGTGGCTTTTCATGCCAGCAGTTTAAAGACACTTAATCCAAGCTACCAAATTCTATCCCCAAAATAGAAAGCCAGCACAGTGAAGTGGTTTCAGTATTGGACTGGGACTCCAGTTTGAATACGAGCTTGGCCATGGAAATCCATTTTGGACAAGTCACACTCTCACAGCCTCAGATGAACCCCCCTCTGAACAAATCTTGCTAAGAAAATCCAAGTTGGAAAATACTTGAAGGCACACAATAACAGTTATCTCTAAACTAGGTTCAGTTCCATTGGATAGCTCCATTAAGATTTGGAGCAAAAGTTAGATGGAAGCCACCGGTCACCCACTGCTGCTCCCTGCCTTTGGTACCTGCTTGGTATAATTTGAACCAGTTCTCCCAACCCAACACATTATCCCTATTACACTATGCTAATTGTGACATAGTGTCTTTTTATGACACACAATTATTGCACTATGATTGCACTTAACTACCACGGGAACAGCCTATTGAATCCTGAGATGTGCAGTTTGGGAGAAATATTTATAGTTCTCAGCTGGTGCACTCCAATGCTTCACCAAGCTACAAACCCTAGCTTTCCATAGGATGCAATTAAAGTAGAATTATAGTGACGTAAAAGGGTTCCTACTGATATCTGATGAACCAAAGGTCTGGGAGGGGATTCTGGAATTTACATTTTAACAAAAAAAAGGAACATTTACAAGCTTTGGTCCCTCTGTTGACAGACCTTGGACCGTTCTAGCCAATATATTGGCTACTCTGGCAAGTTGACAACCCCCTGGATCTTTGATGGAAGTATTTCACTTGTATCTCCAGTCCCATATTGTTTTCTGTGACCAGCAGTGGCTTCTGATGAGAAAGTATCTTTCCCACCTGAGTCTAAGCGATCATGTAATTTGAGATGCCTGGGGTTGAAGTTTTGACCTAACATGATGAAAATATGTGCTTTAAAGCTCATCTGTGTTCCCTTGGGTGTTTTTTTGTTCTTTTTTAAATCTTGGAGCCCTCTGTTTTTTACTCAATGAACCCAACACTTTTCCAAAAGGCACCCTGCACTTAACAAGGTCTGCTTGAGAGATTTATGTGCCACACATTTACTAATTGTTGTCAACCACACACCATTAATCATGGGCCAATAGAGATACACCCTAGATGGAATTGACTTGGAAAGTGCTTGTGGTGGAAATGTGGGAGGGGGAACTACAGCGCATGTGTATGTCTTATTCCCGCTGTTACGAATGGTGGTTACTTGTTGGAACTTGTGTGTCCATTTATTTCATTTGGATCCACCTCTCTCATGTGTGACAGAGCCAAGGTTAACATCTATCAGCCAGCGATAAAGTAACGTAATTTGTTGATAAAGTTTAGGGAAAGGAGCTCCTATCTTCATGGAAAGTGATATGTTCCAATCTTTATATCAAGTGTGTCAACCAAATATGTGGAATCTCTGGTTAGCCTACACTAAGGAAAAATTACTTTGCAACTAGTTTATGGGCCTCTTCTTGCAAGTGTCTCTTTTTCACCATGATGTGGGCCCCAGATTTTAGGGTCTGAATCTCAATCTCTGCTCCTCAGGAAGGGGATGGGAGGAAGAATCGTAGGGTGAGAATGTTACCTTTAAAATAATTGTGTGTGTGCAAGTGTGTGTGTTTTCTCATTTGTTAAATTTGGTGCTTTCTGCTTGAATGGCTTAACTGTGTAATTATGGTTGATGCTTAATGTACCATGCTTAATGACATCACCAAGAACTGCCTCTTGAACTCTCCTTTGGTTTCAGGTTTTGGCCCTAAAATCTCAAGGTCTAGGATAGGCTTGACCTAGAAATCTTAGCCATGCTGCTCTTAATACTGTGTGTGTGTCAAGCCTTATGATCTCAACAACAAAATAAGAATCACTCTGTTGGATCAGACAGAAGGCCTATTTAGTTCAGCATTCTGTTCACATAATGGCTAACCAAACAGGTATGGGAACCTCACAAGCAAAATTTGAGTACAATAGCATTGTCCCTCTGATTTTTCCCAACAGCTGATACACAGAGGCATGTTGTTATTGTTGTGGGGTGCCTTCAAGTCATCTCTGACTTACAGTGACCTTCAGGTGAACCTATCACGAAGTTTTCTTTGCAAGATTTGTTGCAAAGTGGTCTCTGTGCCGCACACACTGGGAGTTTTCGCGCATGTGCGGTAATGCTCAGAAGATTCCAGAGCTAAGCAGCATGGTGGGAACCCCTCCCCCATGCCTATACTGAGCATGCTCCTCTCGCCAAGCCAACTGTCTCTCCTCAGTTCTTTTTCATCCACCTTAGCGAACGGAAGGTTCTTGGCTTTGCAGCTGCCTTTTTGGCTTTCGGTTTGTGTTTTTGATTTTTCTTCGAAACCCCCCCCCTTCGCTTCTACTCTGATATTCAATCTTCCCTTCCTTCTCTGAGTTTCCTCCTCTGGGACTTCCATTGTCCTCTTCTACACCTTCTATATCTGCCCCTTTCTCTCCTGCGTCCTTGTGGTCGCAAGGACGGAGTGTCTCTTCCTCCTGGGAGACCCGAAATATGAAGGCCTGTGCTGTGTCGGGACTTCATGACTCGGACCTGAGGTTCTTTGTGGGCAAAATAGCGTGCAACTGAAGAGCCAACAATGTCTTCACTGCGCGCCCTGCAGCCATGCCCTCCTTGGTACTGGTCCCTGCCGTGCCGATGCTGATGCCGGTACCGGCCTCAGTACCGTTTTTTGAGGCCTCGATACTGACCTTGCCGTGTGCTCTTAGAATCTCGGGTGCAGCATTCCCCAGAGAGGCTCCTGCGGTCTCACGGGTAGCCAAGTCCTCCAGGCCGTTCACTGCCGCCCAGTGAAAGCGGCCTCCTTCTCATGGCACCTGGAAGGAGATGGAGAAGAAGGAAAAGAGGAAGGAGAAACAGGATTTGCCTTCTAACAGAATTGGTCCTCCAAAGCTTCCTCTAACCCAACAACTTAGGTGTGGCTGAGAAAATGGACCCTCCAGGAATCCTTGAGGTATCCCATGAGGGCCAGACCACTGGCTTGGCTGCACCTTCAGGCCCGCCTATCATCGTTGCCACGGTCTCTCCGCCTGGTCAACCTGAGGGGATAGACCACCCAGAGGATGAGGACCAGACCGCTGGCTCGGCTGCGCCTTCGGGCCCGCCTATCCTCACTGCCGTGGTCTCTTTGCCCAGTCTCCCTGAGGGGATGGACCACCTGGAGGATGAGGACCAGACTGCTGGCTCGGCTGCGCCTTTGGGCCCGCCTATTCTTGCTGCTGCAGTCTCTCCGCCCGATCACCCTGAGGGGATGGACCGCCCGGAGGATGAGGACCAGACTGCTGGCTCGGCTGCGCCTTCAGGCCCACCTATCCTGGCTGCAGCAGTCTCTCCACCTGGTCACCCTGAGGAGATGGACTGCCCAGAGGATGAGAACCAGACCGCTGGCTCGGCTGCGCCTTTGGGCCCTCCTGTCCTCGCTGCCGCAGTCTCTTCGCCTAGTCTCCCTGAGGGGATGGACCGCCTGGAGGATGAGGACCAGACCGCTGGCTCGGCTGCGCCTTCGGGCCTGCCTGTGCTCGCTGATGTGGTCTTTCCGCCCGGTCAACCTGAGGGGATGGACCGCCTGGAGGACGAGGACCACACCACTGGCTCGGCTGCACCTTCAGGCCAGCTTATCCTTGCTGCTGCAGTGTCTCTGCTGGTCATCCGGAGAGGATGGACCGTCCGGAGGATGAGAGGTGTCGGTCCCCGCACTGACGGGAGACCTATTTGCACCGGGCCTTCTCTCGGCCCCTGATGGACTTGTCCTTTTCGTCAGCTTCATATATTGCCACATACGATCGGGAACATCTTTGGCGGGAGCAACCAGTGTCATATCATTTCTATTCGCCCATGTATAGGGAATCGATCCTGCCCCGACATGAGGCACCAGTCAGCTTATCGCCTGTCGCGGTCTCCATCCCGCGGCTGCTACCATTCGAGGCATCGATGTATCTTCACCTCTGGCTGCTCCACCGGTACTGATGACGGTAACACCGACCGTGCCTGTGCTTTTACAGACTCAACAACCGTTACCGGGCAAATTTTCCTCCAGATTGTAATCGTATGACTTGAAATCCGAGTCTGGAGAGTCGACACCGGGCTCTCACGAATCTCCACCCTGGTTTTCAGGGACGTGTCGGACCCGGCTCCATCTGTCAGGTCCCAGTCTTCGCGTATGTTGACGCCCGCCCGCTATCTACGGCACGCCTACCATTTTTACCAGCATTGTAGAAGGTCATGAAGCACCCCTTGACCCAGCTGGCGTCATCACAACCCACCCGTTTAGACACCTTTGGCATACGGTTCTGCTCTGCCTCGCCACTTGTTGCCAGGGACCCAATGCACAGCCCTACCTCGCGCCTCCCAAAGGAACCTCTTCGACAGATTCTACCCTGTCTTGACGCACCTCCCCGGGGATCAACCACCGAGTGCCACACAATTCTTTTGAATCAGTGGTGCTCGCTAACTATCAGATCATGTCAGCTAGACATTCTGCAGAGGTGGCGGATCGTGTGATGGTAGGCTCTGTCACCCTCTGGTGCCTTACGGGGCTGAGATCTGCGAGCCTACAGGAGGTCAGCCGCAGACACATTGAAGACCTCCCAATTGACGGCCTGGGTTGATTCCATGCCATTAGTTAAGGCCCGCCCCACTGGGAAGAAAATGGAGATTAACCTGCGATCCAACCTCACCATAGCTCCATCTCGGCCGTCAACCTCAACCTTCACAAGAAGACCTCTTCGAGGCCGCCTGTCCTCCTCAAAGAAGACCTCATTCAGGATGAAGTCCCATTTTATTTGACCGCCTTCGTGGGTCGCCTCCGCAGCCACTCTTCAGCCTGCCTGCTGCTCTCCTAGATCAACCAAGCTTGGCCCATCACCTCGCCACATGATGGCACATCACGGACTCTTCGGTTCTCTCCATCATCCGTCTTCGTTCTGCCATGGAATTTCAAGATATGCCATCACGCAGCTTCTACTACTTCACCCCTGCCAGCTTGGCTCTGTTGGAAGAGATCCGTCCCTTCCGCACAAGGAAATCCATCAGAGAGCATCCATCCTCAGCCAGTATCACTGGCTTCTTCTCTCAGTACTTCATGGTACCGAAGTCAGACGGTACCCTGTGGCCAATTTTTGGACCTCAAATGAGTGAATTTGTACATCTGCCCTAAGAGGTTCAATATGGTCATGCTGTCTTCGATCCTGGGATTAGTTTGCCTCTATCGAATCCGCGGCACAGATAATACCTATGGTTCGCAGTCGACAGTACCTGCCATCAGTACAGAGTGCTGGCATTTGGCCTCTCCACCACGCCCAGGCTCTTCACCAAATGAATGGTCCCGGTGGTATCGTACCTCTGGACAAAAAGGCGTGGGGTTCTACCCCTACTTGGAATCCCGTCCTGGCCTCCAGGTCAACCAGAAGAAGTCACACCTCAAGCCGGTGAGAGTGACTCGATATTTGCCACGGTTTTCCGTCGGGCTTCATTTGCCGCTCTCGATGCCTCGGTGATATCGCTGAGAAGGGTCCAACAGCTTCTCGGGTATATGGCCTCGGCCATGTCCGTTACCTACCTCTCTCTGATCCATGCACATCCGCGCCATCACTGGCCTGTCACGACCTTCGACTCGCTCCTGGACGACCAGAAACACCTCCTGTGAATCCCTCGACTGGTGAGCCACTCCCTTCTTTCGTGAATGTCTTACTGTCACCTGATGTCGGCAATGTTGTCCCGGGAACTGACTCCTCGACCCATGGTAACGATAGATACCTCCCTCTTCGTATAGAGGGGGCACACTGCAGCGATCTCAGGGTACAAGGACGCTGGATCTACCCGGAGACTGGACTGCATACCAATGCCCTTGAGTTCCTCGCTATGTGGAATGTTCGGAGGGCCTTATCCGCAACCTCGTTGTCGGTCGCACAGTGCAGATCCTGTCTGACAACACGACAGCGGTCTGCTACATGAAAAGGCAAGGAGGGACACATTCAACCACCCTGCTCACCGTCGCTCTTCAGCTCTGGGACGGGTTCGTGCCACTCCAAGTCCACCTGGTCTCGGTACGTCTGGCGACTCACAACACCACAACAGACGTCTCATGTTACCACGAGTGGTCCCGCTCGGACGCGGTGTTGTAGTTGATATGGGACCGTTTGGGAGAGCCATCAATCGATCTCTTCCTGAGCGACAAGAACAGGAAGTGTCGCCGGTACTGCTCGAGAGCCGACCGGCATCGGGGCTCTATCACCGACGCCTTCCAGTTTGACTGGACTGATCGGTTCCTCGACGCGTTCCCATCATTTCCTCACTTGGGTCAGGTGGCCACCAAGACCCTCGCGGACCTGGCTGATGTCATCCTCATTTGACCGAGGCAGCATTCGAACTTGTTTGAGTTGTTCGCGGCTGACTCTTCAACTTGCCAACCACATCAGATCTCCTTTGGCACTCCGACAATCTTGTTCTCCACCCAGACCTGCCCCTCCTGACCTTCCACGCGTGGAACATTATGCCCTAGAGGACCGACTTTCCAGGATGTCCTCACCGCTGCCAGGAAGGAGTTGAAGTGCTGCACCTACCGTTTCCGGTGGCAGGAATTTGTCACCTCGCGGTGGCGCGTCATGAACCGATATTGTCTATCCACCTTCCTACCATGCTTCATTTTTTCTCTGCCACTTTCGACAACAAGGGCATGCCTTTGTCTCCGGAAGTTTACCTCGCTGCTACCATGCCTTACCATCCACAAGGCCCCTCCACATGCAACGCCGTTATTCACTGGTGTCGCCCCTGCTACCGCCATGGTCGCTATCCTTCGTGTTATCTCAGTTGACGCAACTGCCTCTCCATCCCATGTCAACTGCTGACGACAGGCTTCTGACCATCCAAACTGCCTTCTTGGTGCTGTCACCTTCAGCCAGGTGGGTAAATGACCTGACAGCACTTCGGTCAGATGAGCCCTCCCTTGTCTTCCACAGGGACAAGATGGTCCTTCGTCTGGACATTCTTTACTGCCAAGGTGGTGTCCTGCTTCCACCTCAGCCAAGACATCACCTTACCTACCTTTCATCAGGACCCGACGACGCCTTGGGAGAGATCGCTTCACTCTCTCGATGCTCATTGGGCCTCAGATTTTTTATACTTGCCTGACTGCGACTTTCCACCAGCCACACCGCCTCTTCGTGTGCTATGGTGGGCGTCGAAGGGCCACAAGGTTTCCGCCCAGCAGTTCTCCAACTGGGTGGCCCAGACCATTCTGCTCCCGCACTAGTTGGATGAGCAGCCCCTGCTAGATTTGTTGCAAGCTCACTCCACCAGTGCTTGGCTTCCTCAGCAGCCCTCCTTCGAGGAGTGGACCTGCAGAAATTCCGCCGTGTGGCGACCTGGTATTCAACCCTTGACCTTCGTATGCCACTATAGACTGGACTGCCGGTCCTGTAGAGATGTCCGTTTTGAACGTGCGGTGTTGTCTTCCGTTCTTTAGGACCTGACCGACCATCCAGCTTGTAAGCTACAAAGTCTCCCAGTGTGTGAGGCACAGAGACCACGAAGAAGAAGAACAGGTTGCTTGCCTGTAACTGTGGTTCTTCAAGTGGTCATCTGTGCCCTCACACACATCCGCCCAGACGTCCCCTCTTTCAGGTCCCTAGTTGGCGGACTCCAGAACTAAGGAGAGACAGTTGGCTTGGCGAAAGGAGCATGCTCAGTACGGGCATGGGGGAGGGGTTCCCGCCAAGCTGCTTAGCTCTGGAATCTTCCGAACGTTACCGTGCGTGCGTGAAAACTCCCAGTGTGTGAGGGCACAGATGACCACTCGAAGAACCACAGTTACAGGTAAGCAACCTGTTCTTTGCCATTGCCTTTCTCCAGCATTTAGAGAGGGTGACTTGTCCAAGGTCACCTGGTATTGCCTCCATGACCAAGCAGGGATTTGAACCCTGGGCTCCCACATTCCTAGTCCAACCCTCAAACCACTACAGGATGCTGGCTGGCTCTTATAGTGCCTCTAATATTGGAGTGATACATAGCCATCGTAATAGCCACTGATGAGCCTAACCTCCATGAATTTATGCAATCCCCCTTTTAAAGCCAAACAAGTAGGCAGCTATCTTAATGTCTTGTGACAGTGAACCCCACTGTTTAACAATGTACGGTTTGACATGCTTTCTTTTCTATATCTTGAATTCCACTCGCCCTCCCTTCAGCTTTATCTAGAATTACAAGAGGTAGATATAGTTTACCTGGTCCACTTTCTTTGTGTCATATGTAACATAATATGTCTTTGTTGGGTTTCTCGTTAGGCACCTTCTTGCAACCTTGGTGTTCTCTTGGATTCAACTCTGAGCCTGGATGCCCAGGTCATAAGTGGTTTATGATTGCAGGGAGGTATTGTTCAAGGAGCAACTCCCTCCACAATGATCATAAAAAGATATATGATCTCAAAATGACAATGATCGCAAAAAAGGGCTTACAACTCCAATAGGTGTCCAGATACATCATCTATTACAAAGAGGATGTAATAGATATTCTTTTATGAGCATATTTTTAAAAAATAAGAAAAGGCTAATTCTGTACAATGTGAGCAATCACTGGTAGACAGTAAGATCAGGAATTTCAATACATACAGACCTCCCAGTGCCTCACTGCTTTGCTAGAAGCAGAGAACAGGAGCAAAAGCCTACTACTACTTTGACTGCCAAAACTGCATCCTTTTGAATCCCAGGGTTTGTAATTTGGGGAGGCACTAGATCTCTCTTGCTGTAAGTTCTAAGTACATCTCCCTAAATTGCAAATCCCAGAATTCCATAGGATGCAGCCATGGCAATTTAAGCAGAAACATAGGGCTGTAATTGCATAGCATGGGCGGATAGCCTCACAAGATCTGGGAATTATGTGCTGTTGGATGGTGATTCTAGCCATTGCTGGACTGTAACCAGTAGCAGGAAGTGGTTTCCATGTATGGGTTTTGCCGAGTTCAAACTGGGTGTGTTCCAGACTTTAAAGGAGCCATCCATGGTGCTGAACCTAAAACAGTTCTTTGAAACTGATAGTGGATTCACCCCACTCCTGACATGGAAATCACTGGCCAACCCTGACTACATCTCCCAGTAGCTCGTGCCAGCAGGACAAATGGTGAGGGCTGATGGGAATTTCAGCCCAAGAACGTTTGGAGGCCCACACAGACTTCTCTCCTGTTTAACATAAGAAGTGGATGGAAAGTAAACCTCTCTGTGCAGCAGGGATGGGAATCTTGCACTTCCAGATGCTGAACTGCAGGTTCCAGTAGTCCCAGTCAGCAAAGGCAATGATGAGAAACAATGGGAGTTGGAGTTATAAAATATCTGGAATGCTGCCCATTTTCCCATCCCTGTTTTATAGTACTGGCAAAAAACAGAGAGAGGACACCATTAGAACAGGTCAGAGTTTCAAGCTTCTAGGTGTTATTAAACCCAAGTGTGAGGGAAGAAGGAATTTTCATAATTATAAAACCACCTTGGCACTGTCGCTATATGGCTGACTTCCTATCTGCTACATGTTCCGACTGTGGACAAAACCAAGCTTTGTCTCCAAACACTGACAGAGGCACCTTTAGGGGAAGAGACACACCTCAGCAGGGCAGGCAGATGGTTTGTCTTCTTAACTTAATTAATTCCATGGATATTGATCTTCCCAGATCTGATTTCAGAATTTGTAAGAGACACTGACTGTGCATGTCAAAAAATAAAATCAGTATCATCTCTCTCTGTTGACAGAAAGATGATCCATTTCCCCTCCTCCCAGCCCATTTTTCCTGTAAATCAGCTGTGTCTCCACTCAGCATGATTCCCCTCCACTTGGAATAAGTCCAGCTACAAAGACATAATAAATGCTGATTTGGGGACAAGATTAAGAATACTTTGACTGTAACATGGCCTCATGACTCAAGGTGATTGGAGAAGGTTGTAGATATTCAGGGGTGTAGCTACAGGGAGGGGGGCAAAATGCATTGCCCCCACGAGAAGAATTTCTCCCTTGATTGAAACTTTCCTACAGTTCCCAAATTTCCAGCATTGCAGAAAGCTAGATGCTGAATTTAGTTCACAATTAGGACTCTTCTATTTCCTATATTTGCATTCCCTTGCTCTCTTTGCCTCCCCAATTTCTTTGGATTTTCCTGAGTGGGATTGTGCTTCTGTGTCTTTTAATCAATTGAAATGTGGTGCTGAGTTCTGTGGTTTCCACCAGAAAGACACATAGACAAAAAGAGCCTGAATTATACTAGAAGCCAAAATAGCTAAACAGAGGCAATTGTACTTTGGACATATCATGAGAAAACAAGACTCACTGGATAAGCCAATGATGTTCTGTACAGTGGAAGGCAGAAGGAAAAGAGGAAGACCATATTGCAGGTAGATTGATTCATGGCCCTGAGTTTTGAAAAACAGAGCAGGGCTGTTAATAACAGAGTGTCACGGAGGTCTCTCATTGACAGGCTCCCTGTAAGTCAAAGCTGACTTACCAGCAGTTAATGGCAACAATCAGCAAATCATAGCATTCCAAAAAGAAATCAGTAGCTTGATTCCAACTCAGTTAAGCATTTCCTACCCATGCAGAAAATGAAACAGAGAATGAACCAACAGCCTATTTTGGATAGGTCGCAGGATCTTCCAGCCAGTAGCCATTCTGGGTAGGGAATTCTGGAAGTTGTAGTCCCAAAGGTAACTTTTCCAAGCTTTAACAGTGATAGACTCTGGCTGTAAAGAGAAGCTAGACCTTTTAGGTCATATCTAAGACTCTGAGAACTCCAGGCAGAATGTGAAGTCTCTCTGTGGGATCGGAGTGACATAGTGGTTAGAGGGTTGATCTAAGATTCAGAAAATCCCTCTTCTAGTTCCTGCTCAATCATGAAGCCTACATGATGGCTTTGGGTGATGCTTTGGGTGATGCACTGATGCTCAAGCCAACCTTCCTCACAGAGCTGCTGTGAGGACAAAATGGAGAGGAGGAAGAGTTTCAGGTAAAGCCATTTTTTGACTCTTTGTGGGGGAAAAGGAGAGAAGAAGTCATCTGAACATAATTGTGCTGGGTTGGTGCTATTAGTCTGCCTTGCAGTTGTAGCCATCTTGTTCATATGGCTATGTCAAAAAGGACATTACAACCAGTACCGTTTCTTTTGTGACTTCTTGCCACTTACAGAACTTGAGTTAGTGGAATTCTGAAAGAAATTCTGAAAGAAATGAGCTGGCAATAATGCAGCAATGCCTTTGTTGATGTTGTCCCCTATTGCATATGAATCTTTGGGTGACTGCCCACTGTGACCCCACTAAAAAGGCCCTGCAGGCTTCTCTCAAATCAGTGATACTCTCTTGGCCCACAAGGGAAGTTTCCACAGCCTAGCAAGGGATGGCCATTCATTTCCCCATGGCCTGCACATGCCTAAGCTGGAAGGGGAGGAGGAGAGATATTACCTCAGCTGTCAAAAGCTCCTGTGAATTCCAGCAAAACAGACAATAAAGCAAGCTGAGCTCAGCAGGAAGTATGACTCCCCATTATGCGCCACCTGTCCCACAATGCTGGCGCCTGTGGGAGAGGCTGTGGCTGTTCCCTGCACGCCTCTCCACCTGGGGCATGACAAGGTGAAAGGCAAATTGGACCACATCATCATCGTAGTCGCAAGACATGAGAGACGTTGTTTGCCTTGGCCCTTGCTTCATCTGGAAGGGATTCCTGACAGGTAGTCTCATGCTCAGTACTTCTTGTGTAATTTTATTATTTTTCATAGAGGTGCATGGGGAGGGGAGGATAAGGTAATAAGCAATTAATTTTAATTAAAAGATTGGCTTTTTTGGAGGGGGGCCCTGATGTGTGAATGTTGCAGATGAGGAATTGCAGGTAATTTTGTGTTGTTTGCCTTGGCCTCTTTCCCTGTACTATTTCAGCTAATTGCCATTATTTAGTCATTTGTTGCTATAGTGACTGCAGATCATTCAAGGTTGCCAAGTCTCCTAGTACAGGCTCAAACAAGGCACTTAAAGCACGATGGCGGGCAGGCGGGGCAGCGGTGGGGGGATCTTTCTTTTTCCCTCTGGTTTGCCAAAGAAACCTGAGGCTCACTGTATTGGGAAAGCATCCAACTTACCCTTCTTGAGAACTAAGTCTTTACGCTCTCTGTCTCCTAGACAGAGGTGGAAAGTTACAAATTCCAGAACTGAGACAGAAAGAAAAAAATAGCACTTCGGATAAGCAAAAGGAGAGCAAAAGCCATTTTAAAAAATGTACTGGACGGAGTAGTCACTGAGGGATGTGTCTATTGCAGAATTACCAACCAACCAGTGTTTCACCAGATATGTTGATGTATGGTTCCCATCATCCCCATGATGGGAACCATGATGGGGCTTGTACTCAAATAAGCCTGGTCTAGTTAGCAGTATATTCTTTGTACATTTCAGGCCATGGGAAAGTTAATTTTTTGAACAAGATTCCAAGAATCCCACCAAGGAATTTCCTAGAGTCCATGGAGCAGAAGGATTTTGATGAGGGGGGTGTTATATTGCAAAAACTGACTTTTCCAAGCTCTAGTTTTATTTCTACTTTTAAATACCTACCTGGAATTAAATTTCTTGTATCCTTTCCTGTTGAACCCTGTATTGAATCATACCAGTATTCTATCTCCAGGAATGGAATAGAACAATGGGGAAACTCTGGCCATTTCTGCACTAGACTGTTATAGTGCTATTATTCCACATTCGACATCCTATGGAATCCTGGGGTTTGCAGTTTAGGGAGCAGCCTTGGGCCCCTCCCTAAATTGCAAACCCCAGGATTCCATAGGATGTCAAAAGTGGAATAATAGCACTATAACAGTCTAGTGCAGAAATGGCCTGAATTTGAAGGAGAAGAGAAGGGAATGACACAACAGCAAGCTATGCAGTTGTGAATGGTCCCACCGATTGTATTATTTCAAGGCATAATCACTGAAGGAAATGGTAACTTTAAACAGACTAAAGAAGACAGTTCTTTCCCTCCAGTGCATAATTAATTTGCAGAGTTCACAATCATTAAAAATGGTGAGGGCCACTAGGTTTAGGGCAAACAAAATAAGGCACTAGAGGTTCACGACAGCCTAAACGCCCTGAAGGCATTAGATCTTGCCTGGTCGCAGAAGTTAAATTGGGTCAGGCCTGGTTTGTATTTCAATGGGGAACTTTCAAGGAATACCAGGTGCTGTAGGCTACAGTTCAAAGTATGGCAATGGCAAACCAACTTAGTATTCCTTCTCTATGAAATGCGTGGGGTTGCAGTAAGTCAACAGGTGACTTGAAGGCATACAAATACAAATACACATACAAATACAAATAAACAGAGGTTCATTAGACACTCTATTCCTCTCATTTTTCTTCCTGTAAAGCAATTGGATTGGGACCACAATGATGGGGAGAGTGTTTGGCAAGATTAAGTCACTGCCTTTCCCTAAGCTGCTATTTTCTCTCTTACAAGAGTGGAAACTTACGCTTGGAGTCATAGAGTCATAGAATCATACAGTTGCAAGAGATGCCAGGGGCCATCAAGTCCAACCCCCTGCTATGCAGGAACACACATCAAAGCATTCCTGACAGATGGCCATCTAGCCTTTGTTTAAAAACCTTCAGAGAAGGAGACTCCACCACACTCCAAGGCAGCATATTCCACTGCTGGACAGCTCTGACTGTCAGGAAGTTCTTCTTGAGGTTTAAGTGAAAACTGTTTTCTGGTAGTTTGAATCCATGGCTCCTTGTCCTAGTCTTTGGAGCAGTGGAAAACAAGCCTGCTGCCTCCTCGACATGACATCCCTTCAAATGGCTTTCATGTCCCCTCTTAACCTTCTCTTCTGCAGACTAAACATACCTAGCTCCGTAAGCTGCTCCTCATACGCATGGCTTCCGGTCCCTTCACTGTTTTGGTCACCTTCCTCTGAACATGCTCCAGCTTGTCAATATCCTTCTTGAATTGAGGTGGCCAGAACTGTACACAGTATTCCAGATGAGGTCTAACTAAATCAGAATAGAGTGGTACTATTCCTTCCCTTGATCTAGACACCATACTGCTATTGATGCAACCAGGAATTGTGTTAGTGAAGGGCAAAACATCAACCCCTTTTCATGTGCAGCCTGTGGTTACAATCCAGTTTGGTGACACTCTTCCCTCTCCTGCCAATAACTTAGAAAACAACAACAACAAAATGAAGAGATGGTACACATAGTAATGAATTGACAGCGTCTTCTGTAGTTTTGACTTTGGATAGCTTTAAAATGCCATTTTTTTTCTTGGAGGGAAAAGACAATATAGTACATTGTCTTCCATCTCCCATAAGAGTGGCACAGCTGTGCAGGAGTATGCTTTGTAAGTTATTTGATGTGGTGGACCATCATTTTTCCCCCCAGTGTGGATGGACTAGTATCATATCTGTGTCCACTGGCTATTTCTCTTTGTTTCTTTCTTGGACACTCTCTGTGAACCAGAGCTTGCCTTCTGCTCTGCATCCACCTTCTGTCTAGAAGCAAGTACTCTGGTTTTAAAGTTCTTTATCCTTTTCCCCCTAAGGAACAGCCCCTTTAGCTAAGATTTCTGCCTTAATTTCAAAACAGAAAAATATGACGTGTGTGTGTGTGTATGCTTGAATGATAAGTTGTGAGCGACTGTGATTGGTATTTAATGCATAAAGCTTAATGATATCACCAGCAGCCCTTCCCAGGTCTCAGGTTTTGGCCCATAAACTTCAGGGCCTGAGATGATTCTGAACTGGCAAACCTAGTTGTTGTCATGTGCCTTGAAGTCATTTCTGACTTACGGTGACCTAAGGCAAACCTATCATGGGGTCTTCATGGCAAGATTTGTTCAGAGGAGGTTTGCCTTTCTCTGAGGCTGAGAGAGTGTGACTTGCCCAAGGTCACTCAGTGGGTTTCCATGGCTGAGCAGTGATTCGAACTCTGGCCTCCAGAGTTTCAGTCCAATGCTCAAACCAATACACCACACTGGCTCAATTCTAATTGCACAGCCTTTGTGCATGCGGAATTTTTCTTTCATTGTGCTACACAATCTCTTTGTTGAATGGAAATGTTGCACAACCAAATGCACAGGAGAAGAAATACTTCTGCCAGTTTCAACTGGTTTAAACACCTAGGCATCTCTGAAAGTGCACTTCCATGCACACAACAGCGCCACATCCACAAATCTCCTTTGATGGCCTTGAACTGTAATGGGGGTGTTGCACATCAGACAAAAGTAGCCAGCTTGCTCACAGACACCAGCAGGATTCCAGCTGATATCCATCAAGTAGTTTTAGATACAAAGATGGCTGAATGGATTGCTTAGTGCAACAAGGCTATTGCCTTCCTCCTCCGCTTACAGACTTCCTGGAGGACCTGGCAGGTCATGATCCAAATGTGGGGGACACCTCATTCCACTATTTTGGGGTGAGGTGTCCTCGCCTTTACTTGGACCACAGACTGCCACTGCCTGGAGATATCTCGTTGGCCACTACTGAAAGCACCTTGTTAGCCACTGTGTAGCAATGGATGTAGATCCTGAATCTTAAAACATTTTGTATTGGGTTCTTCTTTCTGAACTAAGTGCAAATTAGCTCTAAGCAGTTGACACACTTTTTAAACAGCTGTAATTATGCAGGTGGGATTTATAGGGATCTAATTTCATGCATTCAGATCTGTGTGTACAAAACATTGTTGTCAAGCACACAGGCACCAAAGAACTCTCAGAGAGGGCTGTGACATTTTGAAAAGTGCAGCTGAACAGAGATTTTTCCCTTCTTCTTTTAAGGGAAAATGACGACATTTATGAAGGTGCTACTTTAAATGGAAAAGAACCCCAGAGAGTTATAATTAGCGTCTGCTTGTTTTAGTACCGATTAAGTTTTTTTTTTTTTAAAGAAAAAACTCCCTGCATATAAAAGACATCTGGCCTGTAAAACT